>JADRCH010005035.1:0-25843 GCA_019843965.1 Rhynchomys soricoides
TGGATTCTTGAGGGAGCTTCTTTTGTTTGTTTGTTTTGTATTGTTCCATTTTTTTTTTAAAGGAAATTATTTTGGTTACATTTTCTAGCATGTCATTATAAGTTTTCACCAAAAGTAGCGATTTTTACTGTGTTGTACACATGTTTCACATGGAGCTTGCAATTGACATTGGAGTGACCTTCCTCTGTCATACCCCCAAGTATTTCTCATTCAGTTAATTTCTCTGTAGACATCAGTACATTTCCTTCTGACCACATTGCTATGCATGGGTGACTATGGCTCTTTTAAAATTTGATGTGAAATTGCATACACAATTGTGCAAATCTTCCATTGGTACACTGACTACAGTTTTTTTTATTTTAATTGTGTGTGTGTGTGTGTGTGTGTGTGTGTGTGTGTGCAAGCACGCAGGTGAGTTGACCTTCAAAAGATGGTTTTTTCTTTCTACCATGGATTCCAGGAATTAAATCAGGTTAAAGCAGACTAACCTACAAGGTACAAGTAGGGAAACCAAAGAATAGAGCAGGGAAAGGCCTGCAAGCCTGCAAAATCAAAAGCAGAAGCAGGCCTGGTAGGAGGGAGCACAACCACAGCAGCCATCCGTCCTCAAGCTCTTATTGAATACTTAATACCATTTGACCTTATAAGAAAAGCTATTATCAGCCCATATTATAGGGCAGACAGCCAAAGGTTAAATAACTTGCTTTGTTTCAGTCAGTTGTATATCAGAGATAAGACATTTATAAACGAATCAATTTAAGGCATGGGTATAGAGTATTTATAGAGCATAGTAGGTACAAGATGCCCAAGTTAATCTTCAGTACTGAAAAAATAAAAGAAGAAAGGACTGGATATAGTAGCACACAACTGCAATTCCAGAGGCAAGAATATTGCCATAACATTTAGGGAGAGCCTAGACTACAGGATGAGAGACCCTGTCTCAATCAAAATAAAATAAAATAAAATAAAATAAAATAAAATAAAAACCTGACTTTATAACATGGAACACAGCTGTGGCCTTCGCAAAAGTAAACTCAAGACAGCATAGTTGTTGGAATATGGGACACACATATGAGAAGTGATTTGTCTTCTAACAAAACTGGTAAGAAGAAAATGAAAAGAGAGGTCTGACTTATTAAAGCCCTTCTACGGGAGAATCTTTGAAGATGATGTGAGAGCAAGCAGGCAGTTAGGATCCACTAGATAGATAGGAAGACTAAAACTGGGGTGGAGCTCCTCTGTGGGGGGCATATTTCACCCACTGAGATTGGAAGAGAAGAAAGACATTGCCTGAGTTAATTCCACATGACTGCAATCTAGACAGGCCCCATCTCCCTCACTATATGAATGCTTTTAAGAAATGGCCAAAGGGTCAGCTGCAAAGCCTCAGGTACATAAACAGCTGCTTGGAAAGTCCCTCTGATTCTTCACTGCCCACTCAAACCCACTTCTGCAGTTTTTCTAAAAGAAAACAGGGTTTCTAAAGAAAACAGGGTGGCAGTGACAGAAAAAATTACTACAAGAAAAGCCACACATGCACTCTGAATAATGTGGAAAGGTGGGAATCTGGACGTGTGTGCATTCAGATGCAAGCATTACAATTGTTTTTATTCTACTGCAGCCAATACATCTCCATTAATTTTATTCTATAAATAAATACTAGTTGACTGCTTTCCTCAGTGTTTTTGTTGTTGTCTTTATGCAGTTTTGCTGCTGCTGTTGTTGTTTTTATTGGTTTGGCTGCTGCTGTTGTTTTTGAGACATGATCTTACAAAGTGAACTTTTACTTGCCTGTAGCAATTATTGTCTTGGAGGCTTACTAACCTAGGCCTAGTCCTGGAAGCTTCCAACCTTACAATCTTATCTAGGCCTAGAATGTTTTCAGCTTCTGAGACTCACTGCTGAATAACTTCACTCTCTAGTTCTTTCTGAGCTCTGGCTGGTTTTACTCAGCTGTTCTGGCTCAAACTCTCCAAAGGATGCACTTAGCCCTAAAGAGACTTGATTTGTCGTGGGGGGGTGTGTGTGCAGGGGGGGACCTCCACCCTCTCAGAGGAGAAAGGGGGAAGGGCCTGTGCAAGGGGGGAATGGGGGACACCAACCGGGTTGTAAAGTGAATAAACAAATAAATTAATTGGGGAAAGAACAATAAAAACAACAAAAACTCCTCTCCAAGGTGATTCAATCTGGCTTCTCTTATTGCCTCTCCTGAATTGCTCTGCTTGGCCTCATATTAACTTTGGTAATCTGTTCTAATCTTCTGGTTCCTTCTCATTCTCTGGCTCGTTCTGTCTTCATCTGTGTCTAGCTTGTTCTCTCTCTACAACTTGTCTCTGTACAACTTTCCTTGTAGAAAATGGCCTCCTTCCTCTCTCTGTACTGCCCCTAAAGTAGCTCCCCTTTCCTTTCTGGTCTCAGCAGAGTTGGGCATATCCTAGTCTGTCAAATCTTTCTCTGATTCATCACTTCATCTGACACTCAATTAGATACTACTTCAAACATGGGTGCTTCCTTCTACAAAAATCCCTCATTGCTTGGGATTAAAGGTGTGTACTAAAGGCATGTCTGTATTCCAGCTAGAGGGATTAAATGTATGTGCTAAGGGCTGAGCCATATCACAACTAGAAACAGATTCTTTTTTTCAGTAAATAACACATTCTCAGAGTTCACCTTGTGATCAAATATCCTGCATCAGGGTCTCTCAACAGAGTCTTGTCTGTGGCTTGGATTCTACAGAGATCAGTCTTTTTAAAAAGTGCTCTCTCAGCTGGGCTTGCTTTTAAACCCAGCACTCAGGAGCTCTGAGTGCTGAGTTGAAAGCCAGCCTCGGGTCTAGAGTGAATTTCAGGATAGCCAGAGCTATGTAGAAAAACCCTGTCTCAAAAAAACAAAAGAAAAGAAAAGAAAAGAAAGTCACCTTCGAGGCTCCTCTTAACCTATCTCCAGATCTCAATTCACTAGTTTAACTTTTTTAAAAAAATTTAAATTTATTTACTTATTACTAATTAACTTTCAATGTAACAAATGTAATTAGTGATGTTGAGTTCTAGGAGCAAATTCTTGTTCTGAAAACAAATACTTGTTTTATAAGTAACCATATAAAAGACAGAGGCTTTGCATGGTTTTCCACACCCTTCAACCAAGCAGAGACAGAAACATCACTGTGAGTTCAAGGCTGGGCAAGCCAGGGCTATCTTGGTACAGTCTCAAAAAACAAAGCAAAAAGTCAAAAATGTGTTCCCATTTGTTTGGATAAGGCTGTTTCGCCTATATGTACATCTGTATACCAATTGCTGATCCTGCAGAAGACAGAAAAGGGTACTGGATCACCTGGAACTGGAATTACAGGTGGTTGTGAGCCATGTGAATCCTAGGGATGGAAGCAAGAGTCTCTAGAAGGGCAACTAGTGCTCTTAACTGCTGCACCATCTCTCCAGCCATCGGTCAAACAAACTCTGATCCAGCCAATCTACATCCTAACAGTTTTTCTTCATTCAATTCTCCATGAGAGATTGTACTAGAAAGAGAATTCCTGGCAATATCCAGGGGAGTTTTACTGTCATGGATAGGGTGTAAATGGGCTTGAAGCACTTGGCTAGTAGAAACCAGGGATCTCAAAACATCGTGTAATACAAAGAAGAGTTATTCAACTCAAAATGCCAGTGATGCTGAGACTGAAAATACCTGCACCAGATAAGAGATAAGAGATAAGATTAAGTCCCCTAAAAAGATGAAGAAAAATTTGTGCATTTAAAGAAAAAAAAATTCTCCAAATCCCATATTATCCTGCAGTGTGCATGCTCCTCCCATAAATCTTCCCAGGGAAATAAATTTTTGTTCTGTCAGGAGTTAAATTATAAACTCCAAATTTTCTTCTAAAAAGACAAAGATTTGACACATTACACATGCCAGTTGCTTGTTTCTTTTTCACTTTCTGGTTTTGTGTTTTCTTTAACAAGCAGGCAAAACTCAGAACAGACAAAGCTCAGAGTTTATCAAACAGGCACACGTGGCACCCTGGGTGGCCAATAACCACATAGGGCCACAGAGACTCACCTTAGTCTTGTAGCCAGCATTTGCTGGGAAGCCAAGCCATCCAGAACCAATGAGAAAACCTCAAATAAACAGTCCTATTGGCATGCTCCAACCTCTCAATGTCTCATCTAGGGGAAAGGCAGCACTGTCTCTCAGGAAAAACTAATTATGCTCCATAATTTAAAAAGAAGAAGGAAGAAGAGGAAGAAGAGGAGGAGGAGGAGGAGGAGGAGGAGGAGGAGGAGGAGGAGAAGGAGGAAAAGGAGGAGGAGGAGGAGGAGGAGGAGGAGGAGGGAGAAGTGGAGAAGGAGGAGGGAGAAGTGGAGAAGGAGGAGGAGGAGGGAGAAGTGGAAGAGGAGGAGGAGGAAGAGGAGGAGGAAGAGGAGGAAGAGGAAGAGGAAGAGGAGGAGGAGGAAGAAGAGGAGGAGGAGGAGACCTCCATTAGGCAATGGAATACTTTCTCAATAATTATCTTACTGTCAGACAATAAATATCAGGGAGAGTGGCACTTAATTTGCCATTCCTTTAGTCACTCTGAGGCTTTTCTGCAGTGCTGTAGGTCAAGACTCCACGTTCTGTGGTCTTATTCTGACTGCCTTTACCTACTCAAGGGTTATCTTGGATAGTCTGTATAGAAAAGAACCTCTGAACAGGAAAAGATCAGAGCCACAACTTGTCAGAAAAGCCATTTCTACTTTAATCTGTTTGAAAGAAAAAAGGATAATTCCATCTTCAAGAAAAATTCCAGCTTCAAGAAAGCTTGAAAACCCATAAACCAGTGGCAATATTTTATTACCTGGACTTTCTCATCTACTCTCAATTTCAAACTTTCTATTCTTTTGACCAAATACAGCAATGTGTCTCAGAAATTCCAGCGTTTTTATATCTAATCAGAGGCTATGACAAAACCTACCTCCCTCAAAAAAACAACAGCAACAACAAAAACTACACAGAAGTTTGTTTGGATTAGAGAGGACTCAGCAGTTCAGTACTTCACACCTGTTACAAAGGATCTGGAGTCTGGTTCCTAGAACCCACTGGCAGACCACAACCAGTAACTCCAATTCCAGGGTTCTGTCACCCTCCTGGCCTTTGTAGGACACTGCAAACATGATGCATATGCACACGTGCAAGCAAAATATTCTCAGACATAAAACAAAATAAAAAGTATTTTTATTTTTAAAAGTATGTTAGAGTTATTTTTTTCCTTACATTTTTTAGACTACTGGAAACTTAAAACAGTGCATTCCTAGAACAGTGCTTTCATCAGAAAACAAAAGAATGAGATATTTGAAGCCACTGAAATGGAAATGAATGGAATATTTACACAAACGCCAATACTCACACCGGATAGTGGTAACTAAGGGCTTTGTTGCATTAAATGTAAGCAAAGAGCACAAGCAAAGCGTCTGACTGAACTGAGACATTGTTTCTTATCAACATAACCACATAAACAGAGCAGGTGCAAACACACCAGAACGACTGCCAGAGTAGAATGGGCAAGGAGCTCCTTAACTAAATACTGCTAGAACCACCAGATTCAAAAAGGAAAAAGGATGGGCAGCTCAGACTAAAATAAGGAAGGAGGTGGGGATACAGGCTCTGAGTTCAGCACCGGGAAGGGATGGGAGAAAGGAAAAGTTTTGTAGGATTACTGAAAAATGTTCAACCACACAAATACTAAAAATTACAAATAAAAATGTATGTATTTTCTATCAATTAGTGTTAATTGAGAGCAGTAATGCTTGGTGGATTGAATTACATGCACACTGGCAAATTAGATTTTCTGGAGGCAATCTCACCACATTATTAAAAGATTTCAAAACTTATTTCCTTTTAATGGACAGCTCTAATCCAGGGTTTACTCAAAAGAAATGATAAGATTCACAAGGGTGAGTGAATCATGAATAATAATGAGCATATTGCTTATAATATTTTTTTAAAGATGAACGACCAGAAGGTTGAATATTTACACACAATTCCCCAATCTCAATCTCAAACTCTATTCATTCATTCTCTCTCCCTCTCTCTCTCTCTCTCTCCCTCTCTCTCTCTCTCCCTCTCTCTCTCTCCCCTTAACCATTCAGGCTATCATTCTCTCAAGCTGATTATATTTTATATTAATTTATATTTTATACTTATATTGTGTTACATCATCTGACTCCCTTCTAGTTTATTCTCTAAATCCAAGCTCCTGAGGCTTGTTGAGAGCTCTGTAATCCTGGCCCTAATTATCTAACCAGCCTCCTCCCCCTACAAAGATGCAATCTTGAAGTTACTCCTGTGGGTTAGGCTAATCTCTAAGCATGTATTCTCCTAGAATATGGTGTTTCATACTGCTCTCCCCTCCCGAACCTGCTCTCCACAGACACACTCTTCCGGGCTTACTTTAACATGATACTTCTTCAGGGTCCATCTTTCCTCCTTCTCCTGTGTGCAATGTAACCCTTAGGCACTCACCAACTGCAGCCTGCATTTACACAAAAGTATAACACTGACCACCCTATACTGCAATTAGAGTACAAGTGTATATATCATCAATTTACAGGTATATCAGGTTGCCTATCTTACTTAGGGTTTCTACTGTTGTGATAAAAGACCATGACCAAAAGCAATTTAGGGAGGAAAGGGTTTATTTCACTTACAGTTTGTAATCTGTCATCCAGGGAAGTTAAGGCAGAAACTCAAGCAGGGCAGGAAACTTGAGGCAGGAACTGATGCAGAGGCCGTGGAAAATGCTGCTTCCTGGCTTGCTCAGCCTACCTTCTCACTCACCTCAGGACCACCCACTCAGAGGTGGCACCAGCCACGATGAGATGGGCTCTCCCACATCAATCACTAATTAAGAAAATGCCCACATGCCTGCCTGCAGGCTAATCCTATGGAGGTGTTTCGATCATGGTTGCCTCTTCTCCATTAACTCTAGCCTGTGTGTAGTCACTACAGGCCCAAAGACCAGCTCTCCACTTGGTTCCTACAGCAACTTCTGTGATCTACAGTGATACAGAAGAAACTTTAAGGAACACTACTGGTACGATAAAGGATTAACTCAAAACTTGCTAAGGAAAAACTAAGTTCTACAAAGTAGAGTTTACCTAATGGTACACTGCCTCCAGTATGACTAGGAAATAAGTAACCAGGCCTGTTACAAGTTGTAGGAAGAAAATTTTATTTTAGAATTGAAGTTTAGAGATGCTGTTAGGGTTGCACAGAGAAAAATCTGCTAATGTTTGTTCACCAAAATTGACCTCCAGTTCATTCCTCTAGCAAAAGGAAACAATCCTGACTTAAACCAGCCTTTAGGATCAGCCCTATATCAATGAACATGCCTATAACAAGCAGCTCAAGGGGATGGTACAAGGTGACAGTCATCATCAAGTTCAGGTCAGCCATTAAGCCCCTTGTGCTCTTATCAAAAAAGGCATAATTATGCCGGGTGGGCAGGATGACCCTGGATAACAACTGTTTGAAAAGAACAACACAAGGTGTACTTCAGAAATAATTCTGGCAATATCTTTGCTGTGTAAGTCTCCCACACGCTCAAGTGACCAGACTTGTAGTCTCCTGTCTCTGTTTAAATTGTTCAAAGTGTAACCTGGGGCTGGGACCTGAAGGATATATCAGAATGACAGCATATGTGCAGTGCATAAGCCTACATAAGCTGGTACCATCTTCTGTTAGAAGCTGGCTCCCTGTGTGCATTAGTGAGAACCAGTTGCATGCTATTATTATAGAGCTTTTTCCTTTCTAAGTCTCTAAGTGTGTGTGATGATCTCTCAATCTGGGAAGGCACTGCCATAACACTAAAACAAAGACACTAGCATTCTTTCACACACCGTCAGCTAACTTTCCTATAAGTCAGCACTTGCAGTTTCAAGGTTCTCTGGTGTTTATTGGTTATCCTTCAAGACCTACCAATGTGACTTATGCTGGACTTGGAAACAAATCTTACCTGGTTCTCTTTATTCTCTTAATGAGAAGAAATTAATCATCTTTCAACAGAACCATTGAACAGGACTACTTTAACAAACTAAGGAGAGAATTTCTAAAATAGCTTCTTTTTTTTTTTTTTTTCAAGACAGGGTTTCTCTGTGTAGCCCTGGCTGTCCTGGAACTCACTCTGTAGACCAGGCTGGCCTAGAACTCAGAAATCCGCCTGCCTCTGCCTCCCAAGTGCTGGGATTAAAGGCATGCACCACGAGCTTCTTTAATCCAGAACTTTTGGTGATAATCAAAGACGAGTAGCAAATTAAATTTTCCTCAAGAGGAAACTGCTTCAAGATCTCATCCATAGAGCAGAGAACAGTATAACCCTAAGGAGAACATCTTCCCAGAAAAGCCTGAGAAACAGTATAAAGTTTTTTAAGCAAAATGCTGAGCAATGTTGTAATATGTTGCCTTGTACATATAGCAACTATTGCTGGAAGAATACATCTGGGGGCAGAGGCTGGGTGACTCTCCTCACTTCATCTTTATAGTTAACTGAGTCTTGCTGGTATACTAAATAATTCAAAAGTAGCTTGCTTTGCTTGTATGTAACTAGGTAGATGTGTCTAAGAAAACTGCTCTTAGGAGAGATTCAGATGATAATGTCCCTCCTCCGTCCAACCCACAAACAACAGAAGCACTGCAGTCCCCAGGGCTCTGGAATAAGCTGCCAAGAGACAGAAGCAGCAGTATCCTCCTGCCAGATCCTGCCAGAGATAGCAACTGTCTCTGGGGTGGAAATGGGGGTACCTTCTCTCTTGGCTCTGCTTGCTTCTCTTTCTCAAGTCTGTCATCACCGTGACCTGAGCAACAGCCACTATAAAATGGTCCCACTTCCTAACAATACTTAAGTACAGCCGTTTTACTGAATGCAATACGAAAACTAAAACAGTTTCTGCTCAGAAAGTGATGCCAGAATCAGCCTCAAAAGAAAATCAGAACTATGAAATTGCAGGCTGAAGAGTACAAGCTATAAATTTTGCTACTGGGGTTCATAGTACTATAAGAAAAAGTAAATAAATGAATGGAGGACTGAAGAAGACAACACATCCACAGAGAAGCAACTTCCCTGGAATACCCATCTGAGCAGCACAGCAATCGGGTGGACTAGAGATAAGAAAAGGAGATGACCTTTCTGAATATGTGCACAGTCATAAAGAAAGCCTCTAACTGACACAGATTGCTGGGGATTGGCAAGGGGATATAAAGAGGTGGGTGTGTGCTCTGGGAGAGCTCAAAGAGGATGGTTGGGCTCACAGACCTGAGAAGCAGGCCCTCGAGGGAACTGATAGCAGCAGAAGCATCTGTTTTCTTCTCTCAGTTCAGTTCTTAGACAGGAACAGAGGCTGAAGGAGGCAGCCTCAAAGGAAAACAGTGGACTGTGGCAAAGCCCTAGGACTTTAAGAAAATAGAACACTGTGGTTCTCTTATTTATAACACTTCTGACCAAAGCAGGGATAGGATCAGTAAAGATCCTATTCATACATTTGTTGAACTTTAGATCTGCAGATAGAATAACTAACAATTAGGAGATAGTCAAACACAGCTGTTCCCAATACTAGCTTTGCTCTGCAGGAGCAGAGGGAGGCCCATTATTTTCTCTCTGTTTTGAAGAATTCCTGAAAATTTGGGTGTTATTCCATCTACTCAAAGAATCTTGGCCTGTCTTCTAAACAAGGGGAAAAAACAGGAACCCAGGGGTCCCTTCCTCAAATCCAATGGGGAAATAACCACAGTAATACTTTTTTAGACTGTAAGAAAGGAGAACAATGTTCTGGACTCTAAGAGCTCTGGAAGACAAATCAAGCAGATGTTGGCAAGAAAGGGGGATCCTAAATTCATAATCATACGACTCTTCTGTAGTAGTCAAGTCCTGTGATATTTCTCCAGCTGAAAGGAGAGGCTTCTGCCCCCTAAAATCCCTCAGAGCCCGTGGGAGGAAGTCTGTTGCCAATCTAAGGACAATCTAAGGAGAATGATGGCAAAGAATGCTGAAAGACCCCAGGTGACTTGTCAGGCCAAACAGTGTGAAAATGCATTTACCAGCTACCCACTAGCTTCTCTGCACCCACGCATGGAGTGTTTTACACCAAGACACCTATGCCAAGAAGTACAAGATATTCTCCTCTTACCAAGTTCCAGAGGGACTCAGCTGGCCAGCAGAGAAGGGAATAATGGCAGACACATCTATATATAGAAAAATTAGGAAAAGAGCGAACAGCTATACAAATTAGGAGGTAGTTGACTGTTAGCCTCTTTTTTTTTTTTCACTTGTTGAGACAAGGTCTCATGTAGCTTGTAGCAGCGGTTGGCCTTCATGCAGCTAAGGCAGACCTTTAAGCTTCTGATTCCCCCACCTCTACCTCCCAAGTGCAGGGATTTACAGGTATATACCACCATCCTTGGTTTTTATGTGGTAATGGGGATGGCGCCCAGAGTTCTATGCATACTAGGCTGAGCTACAAACCCCTTTAAAAACTTTTAATAATAAAGTAAGAATGACTGCAAAGTGAGTCTGTATTCCAAAGTGTCTCCAAGGTTGTTAGATGACTTTGTGAAGGCACACTGATTCTTGACTGTCCTCACAGGAGACCATTTGGATGTCCTCCTTCTTCCTGTCCTTCAGAAGTTGAGAAGACGTTATCTTTATGGAAAGGAGTGTGATCTACTCAACCTTGATGTTCAAGAATCAACAAATCTCAACACCAGTAGTCAGTACACTCTCTGAGGAAGCCCAGTGCAGAGCAGGCCCCTAACTGGGAAGCCCACAGACCTGCTTTTCTAAATCCACTTTCCTGGCCACCCTCTTGCCCCCTCAGCTTCACCTCCTCCACCTCCCCTCTCTTAGCCACAGCACTCTGCCATTCCTAAGCCTCCCCTGTCTTTTTCCTTCAAACCTGCATTCAAGTCCCACCTTCTACAGAACAGACCTACTAGTCAGATTTGTTCTCAACATAACTGAGACAGTTTTTAACTTAGAGCCTCCACTCTTTCTCTTCAAACTATTCTCCTGAAAGGTGATTTTTGCCAAAGCCACCCACAATCTCTATGACATTCTAAATGCAGAGTATTTCAGAGTCCTTATGCTATTTGTCAGGCAGAACAACATCACTCAGTATTTACTGAGCACCTGCATGCCAAGTATGGTATTCTGTATTTCATAGACTTCAGCTAAAATTTCTTAAGCTGATGTTGTATGCAATTGCACACAGGTTGTAGAACAGCAGGTAGTATTCAACACACATCAGTTCTGAAGTCCAGGCTCTCATCTACAGCTTGCTTCTTCCCTTGCTTGCCTCCTTCCTCTGTGCCTTCACTGGGTCTACTTCTCTTGTATGTATTCGTCAGCACTGATATTGGCAGAATTCTATCCTTGGCTCTTTGTCCCTGGGATGCTCACATTTGTTGGCACAAAGGAAGCTCCAACTCCCCAAACTTTAAAAGCACTCCAAATATCCAGAAACTGATTCAACCTGGAATACAGGATTTCTGGAAGTTAGATAAACGCCACCATTCATCAGGAACTTGTGAAGCTAGTTCCTTCTACCAAAACGTTGTAAACTTTACACCAGGCCAACTGTGATCATCATCCCCAATCCCACGCCTCAAGCTCTAAAGCTTCTGAAACTAGAAATCCTGCAAAGATGTTCTGGATGGGATAACAGACAGCTTAGTTAGGACAGAGGACAAAGATGAGCTCTTTTTCAGCTAACAGAAAGTACTGGGCCACCTTTTCAGTAACTTTTTTGGCTATTTCCATTTTTGTCTTCATTTGTTTGTATATGTGTTTATGTTTAATTTTTGCATTTTGTTGCTAATATTTCATCTGCAATGTATTTGGAACATTTGCTTATAAAAATATTACTAGAAAAACTAACTTTATTTGATCATAACTATAAAAAGATAAGCAAAATTAAAGAGAAATGTGACAGTTGACACCATATTGGGCAATAAAATGTTTTCCAAACATTCTGGAAAGGTTTGCTCAGTTCTGACTTAAGAGACAGCCTAAGTGCTAACAGGGATGATGATTTTGTTTAACAGTCTTTTTAAAGGTCTTTGTTTAAACCTAATTTGTGTTAGGAAAGTAAAAGAAAAAATTCTTTGATTTTTAATACATGTAAAAGATAAATAAAAATTATGAAAGAGCATTTTCAAGGGCTGGAACAATGTTTCAGCAGTCAAGAGCATTGGATGCTCTTTTAGAAGACCCAGACTCAACTGTCAGCATATACATGGCAGCTTACAACCATCTGCAAGTCTAGCTCCGGAGATTTCGACACCCTCTTCTGGCCTTTGCAGGAGTACACATGGCACAAAGACACAAATGAATGTGAAACACTTACACATGTGAAATCAAAGCTGTGGGTTTTGTTTAGAATTTCAATAGCTTTTTTTCAGGCGTGCCCATCTTTCCTTTACCTTAAAAAGGTTTTATTATAAATGGTTTCATTTCTTAAAGTAAAAATTTGATTGCTAGTTAAAATACATTTCCTTTTATCCTCTAAAACAAGTTCTTGTTATCAATCCCTATATTGATCAACAACAGCAATAATATCCAGAGCACTTAGTGCTTATCAATGGTGCTAGCGAAGAATCTCATGGGGTCCTTCTCCTAGACAAAAAAGTACAGGTAACTAATGGCTAGTGGAAGGAGGAGAATTAGCCTTTTCCCAGGGATGAGCCCCTGATTGGTCATCCAATGCAGAGGAGTCAGCCCTGAAACTATATACACATAAACTAATAAAATGGACTCCGCAGGTGGCATTTATATATTTATGCATACACACACAAACGAATGTAAAAACAATAATCAAAGAAAATGAGACTATCAACTTGAGATGGCGGATGGGAGGAAGTAGAGGGAGGGTACCTTACAGAAGTTGGAGGAAAGGGTAGGTGAAAGTGACAAATGTCTATCTCAATTAAATCTGTATTAAAAATAATCAATATATATTTAAAAATATTAGAGTTACCATACAACCTGTCAGTACCATCTCTAGGAATTATGGCGAATTTTGTTTGTATTCCAGGACATGATGTTCTGGAATTCAACAGTGGCAACAGCTACACAATGGTGAATATGATAACAAGCATAATGAGTTGTGTGCTTTGGAGGGGTCAGTTTTATAGTTTGTATCAATGTTTTAAACACACTGAATAGGAGAGATAAAGAAATTGAAGAATAAAGCTCCCATTAACGACTGAAACCGATTAAGAATGTGTACAAAAAGGGTGAGGGAATCTAACAGGGACACCTGTTAACACTGACTTAGGTTTCACATTCCATAATTTAAAACTCACATTCTATAAATGTAAATCCCACATAAATAAAATACAGTTGAATAGAATCTGAATTTCCTTAGAGATGTATTCTACTAGCCAATAAAAACCCTTGCTTTCATGATTATAAGCTTACTTCCCAGAACTTCCTCCAACTAATCAATGCTGGCAAACTACCCTCTATGCTGCTGCTGGAAGCAGCTGGGGGAAATCTGTTTTCCATGCCCCCTGCCTGACAGAAAAATAACTTGTCTGCAGGTTGTAAGGAAAAGTTATCAGCTGTGGCTGACTGTGGGCCCAGTACAGACTCAGGTAACCTTCAACTTACCTCTAATGGGCCTTCAGATGGGTCACAAACAGGAAGTAAAGGGTAAGGGTAACTTGTAAACTGCTACCTAGTGTCAACACAGAGTCCAACTGCAAAGACTGAGAGCTGTATGTTTGAAGGAAATTGCAGTCCAATCCCTAGCTGACCGCTTTTTAGTTAGGAAACAGATTCCACAGCCACAGGCAAAAAAACAAGAAACAGCACAACAAACATCCCCAAACAAACAAAAGCAGCTACATACCTGAGGCTGGAAGAAATCTGATGTACAGAGTTTCTACATCAAAATACTAAAATTTAAAGCTTTTAAATTACATGCCACCTCCAGTAAAAAAAGCAATTGATAAACAAAACTATGGTTGAGAAAGTCCACATTTAGGACTTGGTAAACAGATCCTTTAGCTCTTTAAAATATGCTCAAAGAACTAAAATGAATGAATGACGTTTATAGGACAAAAGGAAATAAGCTGAGCATAGCAGTTCCCACATGAAGGGACTCCAGCCAGTCAGTCCTGGGCTGACAAACACCGTTCTTCCAGACCTTTCCCCTCTCCCCCATTTCTCTGCCTTGCTAAAAACTGTTAAGATTACATTTTGAAAGCTAGCCACCAAGGTCTATTCCTTTATTGGCCACTTCCTCCTCCTGAGGCTACCAAGGTCCAGCTATTAAACTTCTAAAGCCCAGCAATCAAAAGCCCCCTCTACACAGAGGCCATTCTAACCCAGACTCCCCTTTCTCTCTTCTATAAAATGACACCTGCCAGGCCCTTTGCTGTTGTTTTCCTGCTTGAGTCAGGAAGCAGCCACTTTAACTTTTCTCCCCAGCTTAGTAAGGGATCTCTCTGGGGAAATGGATCTGCACATGGTGTGTGCCTAATCTGGGGTCTGAAAACAACCACCTACTGTGTGGGGGCTGGAGGTCTCCTTCAACTTGTACAATCCCAGCAATATGGAGGCTGAGACAGGAGGATTACCACAAATATAGGCCACCATGAGCTCTTTAATGAGTTTCAAGCCAGAGTGATGTGTTGCCAACTAAAGACTATGAATAAAAAAGATTTAAAGGAACCAAATAAAACTTCTGGCATTTAAAATTACAACAGGGAAGTGAAGGTCTCACTGGGATTCAGTAGCAGATCTGGGCCATCAAAAAACTCAGCAAACTTAAAAGACAAAGTCAACTGAGGTTACCAATCTGTAGAAGACAGAGAACAGGGAATGAAGAAAACTGAACAGTTTAAGACTATAGGACATCAACAATCAGAGCAACACAGAGTCCAATAGGACAGAATTCCTATAAATGGAAGTACACTGATATTGACAGTGGGGTAGTTAGGCCAAGCACTGTGTTAAAGACCTGCTGTAACTGGAAACAGAGATGGGCTGGTAAACCCAGGCCATCACCTGTGCCCACCTGGTCTTCAGGCTTCCGTTCTCTTCCTGCTGTCTCCTATTCCTTTCTCAGCTGGCTGACCCTTGTCTTGTCCACTCCTCATTGACAGGTCATCTGTCCCAGTCCCATTGGAAACAACTTGTGCTCTGAGGTCTGCCTTGTCTTGCCAGCAGAAGACAAAGGGTCAAGAATCCCACCTTAGATGCTGCTGGGTTTGATCACCTTTAGTTGGTGGGATGCAAGGAGGAGATCTTATTTAATTACTTAAGATATTTAAATACACTTAATGATCTTTTAATTCATTCTTAGAAAAAGGTTTCACATTTCAATACTCTATTGTGTTTATAGTTTCCCAGTATCGTTTCATGTTCACATGGCTATGAGGAAGTCAGGGTTTAATACACAAAATGTTGCTTCCATAAGTTTTCTTTGTCCAAAGTGCTAACTGATGCCTTCATGGAGGACAAGAGGTAAGAGCACTGTTCTATTGAGCTTTGTCCTTGGTTACATCCTTTGGAAGTCACATATTTAGCTGTCTGCAAAAGAAAAGAGGCTTTTCATTTTGAAAATGAACATTTTCTTCGTAATTGTGGTGAGTTAGGAAATGATTTTGCATCCACTTACACATGGAACATTTCACCTGCCGAGAGCCAATTGTAATGCTTAACATGTTAACAAAAGTATATCCAACAGATACACTTAATGCGCACTTACAAAGGTTCCTAGCACCACTATTAGAGCATATGAGACTCTAAAGCAAGAGGCTTTGCCAACAGCTACAAACAATATACTATGAGAGCTTAGGGTTGATAAACAAATTCTTATCTTTCAGGAGACGTAAAGATAAAAGTTATTTATCAGAAGAATTACTGTCTAATTAGAAAAGCACACAGGGATTTCAAACATTGAAATTACCTTTATAAAAATTCAGAACTGTTTTAAAGCTGAGAAGGGACTACTAAATGGTTAAAATAGGTTTTGCTTAGCATTTGTATCACAATCTGAATCAAGGTGCCAAATTTTGAGTACCATATTTTTCTTGAATCAGTTTAAGTGTAACAAAAAACTGCAGAGTCATTTTTTCTATTTTTTTCTAGCAATAAAAGTTCTGCTTTGTAGGAATTAATATTTACAACTATTAAGAAGTCTAATGTTCCCCCTACCCTGGCAGAAATTAAGAACAGCTTTTGTTGTCGCACATTCCCTTAAACAGTAGCATGAGCTCCATTCTATTCTGTTAACATACACATAACTCAATGAACTTACTAAAACCAAGCCATCTTCATTCCTCCTCCCTGCCTCCAGTGTCTTGGATAAGATTCTTCATGCAACTATCTTAACATTTCCTGTGCCCTTATTTAGAGAAGAGTTCTACTGGGATTCTTCACAATCAAATTATTTCTTGATGACTGTATAATTAACAGGAACGGGGCAGTAGTAAACCATCATGTGAAAATGACTTATATTTAGATTTAGAAAAAAATTTATGTTCACACCAACCAATAACCAGGCCAGCTTGAGACCCATCCCATGGACAAGCACCAATACCTGACACTATTAATGATACTTTGTTATGCCTGCAGACAGGAACATGCTGTACTCTGAGAAGCTCCACCCACCAGCTGATTCAGACAGATACAGGCAACCACAACCAAACAGTGGATGGAGCTTGGGGACTCTTATGGAAAAACAGGAGGAAGGATTATGGGTCCCAAAGGGGATAGGAACTCCACAGGAATACCAATAGAGTCAACTAACTTGGACCTTTGAGGCTCTCAGACACTGAACTACCAACTAAAGAGCATACACGGCTGGACCTAGCCCTCCCCCTCCATTAGTAGCAGATGTGCAGTTGGTCTTCATGCGGGTCCTGAACAACTGGAGCAGGGACTATCCCTAAAGCTATTGCTTGTATGTGGGTTATGTTCTTCTAGCTGGGCTGCTTTGTCTGTCCTCAGTGGGAAAGGATGCGACTAAACCTGCAGAGACTTGATGTGCCAGGGTAGGGGAATAACCAAGGGGGCCTCTGCCCTCTCAGAGGAGAAGTGAAGGAGGAAGGGGTAGAGTAACTGGGAGGGGGCAGTGAGTGGGATGTAATGTGAACAAGTAAAATAATGACGACGAGGACGATGATGATGATTTTTAAAAAATTTGTGTTCATATATGAAAATGAAAAATATATTCCCGTAGTTTAGGACCATGTTCTCTCAACGTCTCAGAATTCTACTCTTCATGTGTGTAGGACACAGGTGGCAGTATGCCCCTGTTCTAGTCATTGACATGTGACTCAGCCTCTGATGAATATTGGAAAGCTGGGAGAAATGAGACCCATCCCCTTCTCAGAAAATATCTGATGCCATTTTCCTCAAAAGATTGTCCCTAGCTCGTGTGTCCAACAGTTTTAGCCTCTATTAAATATTCTATCAGCTTGCTGAGATATTTGCCAGTCCATAATATACATGTAACACGGGGCAGTCTTAAACTCACTTCTGCCTTCTAAATGATCTGAACGGCAGGTAAAATCGTCCATGCCTAGGTTGGAACAGCCCTTTATACGACATAAGATACTAGAGTAAACTCTCCTTCTCCCAGGCAAGGGAGCAAGTCTTTCCTACTAAGAGATACCAGTAAGGAACAGAACCTGGCTCCTTGCCCTTAGGAACACTTATTCTCTGAGCCAGGTCATAACTAAGTAAAAGTACTTTTTAAACTTTAAATGTTTTTATTCTTTAAATTTCCTTCATGAATGCTGTTGCACATCATTTCCACTTCACCCTTTAAGACTCCAACTTCTGCTATGGCCCAAGACCCCCTTCAAATTTATATCCTCTTAATTAGTCTGTGTGTGTCTCTCTCTTCCTGTATCTGTGTGCGTCTCTGCCTTCTGCTTCTCTGCCTCTCTGTCTCTCTGTGTACTCCTCTGTTTCTTTCTGACTCTTTCTGTCTGTCTGTGTGTGTCTCTATGTGTATGTCTCTGTATTTCTCTGTTTCTTACTGTCTAGCCACCCTCCCCCCCCCAGCCTGCTAACTCTATTCAGTGTTTTATATATGTATACATGCTAAAAGCTGGCCACTAAGGATTAAATAATCTATCAGGAGGTTCATCCCTAGAGAAGGCTGATTTCCCCTTTCTCGGCAGCCACTAACTGCTTATAGTTCTTCATCTAAGGACCTTGTGAGATTTCTTCCACCTGTGTTGGCATGTTGTTGTCATTATGTAGGTCTTGTTTTTCAGTTTCTCCGTCATATATAGAAGATGCTAGCCTCCCAGCAAACATCCTGATCCTCTGTTGCATGTAATCTTCCACACCCTCTTCTATCTGAGTCACAGATATAGGGTCTGCACAGATATAGGGTTGGACATCCACAGTTTGTTAATACTCAAAATGTTGTACAGTTGTAGATTTCTATAATAGTCACTATCAGCTACATTTTAAAAAGCTTCTTTGATGACAGGTGAGTACTATTCTTATCTGTGGCAGAACAATACATTTTTAGAAATGGTTTAGAGATTATACTGGTTTAGAAATGCAGCAGTCTTCGAGACTTTAAGTCTTGTCATAAGATCTTTCACTTGTTTTGTTAGAGTCACATCAAGATACTTTATATTGTTTGTGATAATTGTTAAGGGTGTCATTTTGCTAATTTCTTTTGGGTGGCACATTAGGGCAGGCAGCATGCTTTTCCCACATGTTGCCCACAGGGAGAGTTTAGTAAGTAGTGGTTACTGTTACTTCATCTGAATGTCAGGTACTGCAATAGCTGCAAATCCTAAGTATGGAAAGGGGCCAGATATCTATAGCTGCCATACTCTGTGCGGAGAGCGGAGTAAGACAATGATCTGGGGGTACGCTTGAGCAGAGTTGGTCAAACTTCTCTGTGGCTTGACTACAGCAGTGACTAGGAAATTTCGTATATTATTCATAGCTCATAAAACCAACACCAGGTGAGACTGTAATCATAGCACCCTTTTAAAAGGAATATTTAATTCATTCTGACGAAAACAAACCGCCCAAATTAATAAAGTCATTTTGATATATTTATTTCTAAAATAAAACAAAATAAATCTAAGGCCTTAAATGCTACTTCACATTGTAATTAAAGAATAAACTATGTATTTAAAAAGTAAGTGGCTATCTGAAAATATTCACCAGATGATCTATGCGGAAATAAGACTGTATTGAGCAGTGTGACCAAGTGAATTGCAGAAAGAGAAAATGAAAATGGTCTTTTCATTGACTATATTACTAAAGACGAATATAAGTTTGTCCCTAGCACTCCAGCAATGTGCCTTTGCAGATAATCTCAAGAACATAATGTTATTTTCAGTAAGTTAAAGAAAGCTAGAAATAGTGACTGGTGCTTTCTGTGACTTCTGAATTATTCCAAAGTATCTGTAAAGCATTTTACAATGCTTCCTCCCAATTTTCATTAAGATTGCTAACATAATTGAGGAGGTCTTTTAGCATAGGTCTGTGCATCTATTTCGGCAGAAAGAAGTACAGTTTTACAATTTCCTGCTCATTGCTATTTATAAAACAGATGAGACACCAAGGAAATTATTTTAAATACGTAGAGTTCTGGTCAGCTTACAGTGTATTTCTGAATATGTCACTCAAGTTAGTATCGAGTCTTTCTTCTTTACCTACCATTTACCACATTTAGGCCCTAGACCTCCTTGATTTAGTGACTCTTACCTAACAGGATATGAAGACTGAAAAGAAAATGGAAGACAGGAAAGAAACCCGAAACTGACATTTCAAACAACACAAGCCAATAAACACCAGCTAGCCTCTGCTCTTCAGCCAGGCTCACTGACCAGCTGCTACCCTAGCACACTTGCTTACTCATGTGCTCCAGACCACTTGACCACACTGACTCATTAAAGCCCTTCTCTAGAAAGAGCACAAGAAACCATAGAGAAACACCACTATGACCTTTTCCCATGGGCTCTGCTTAAACTTAAGCACTTTCTTTTATTTCTTTAAAAAAGTGAAATCTAATTTCTGCCAAGAAATTCACTTGGCCAAGATACCTATGCAGTAATCATTGTTGTGTGGAATTTGATACTAAATCAAAAGACTCCTTTATTCTATTAAGATGTTATCTTTATGCTGTACAATGTATCTTTAGAAAACACAACACTAAATTCCTAAAATCTAGATGTTTGAAAACATCAATTCATGGACAAACATAACTGCTTAGCTATCTAGAGTCGTCTTTTTTGGTATACTGCAGGTACAATCAATTTTCAACACTACTTCCATGATTTTCAAGAATGGTTAAGACAAAAATTAATTGAACATAATAGCCAGAAATGGGAATCTGTCCTGTTGTCTTATGTGGTACAAGATACCATGACATGACTGGTAAATCTAAAACCACCTGTTTCAGAAACTAACAAAACTTACAGAAAACACATACTTCCTTATCATTCCTCAGCCCCGACAGTAACTTATTGAGCACCTACAATAACCCTAGCACTGTGCATCTAGGGATGTAATTGTGAATAAAAAGTTAACTGGCTTCATTAAAGAATGAAGAAAAATGACACGTAACTTTGAAAGTCAGAATTCAATACAAGCAGCACCCCCATTTCTCAGCTGGTGATTTCTGAAAACTTCATCATTTTCCCATGTCCTTCTACAGAGATGATACTCAGTCTCAAATTTGTAAGTCACAAATAGGCAAGTCATACTTCTTTCTTAGTTCCTACAACTGTCAAAGGGAAAAATGCTACTGCTGTCCATTATGCTTCCCTATGAATCCTACTACGGATGTTAATAAATTCTAGCCTTTGAAATGTGAAAACAGGCCATCAAAAATCTTTGAGGGGAAAGGTTGTTAAAACTACATAAACCGGTATATTCTCTAAAACTTTCACATAGAATTTTATTAATATCACAATGCAAATTTACCACAAATATTTAACCAATAAAACAGTAATATTCCATAGCTCTCTGCAAATAGGATCAATAATCATATGTACTTGCAAACAACTTTCATGGAAACAAATGACATAGTAGAAGAAAAGATACACCACTAAAAGCTACACAAGCAGCAAAAAAGACACTACTTTTCTTGGTTTAAAAGTTAGGCAACACACTTGATCTTTAAAGACAGGTGATGTACTTGATCTTTTAGCCCTTCAACTGTGCCCTGTCCACATAAAAACTGAGCAAGCAGATGACAAGGCTGTATGCAGTTTCCCAACGGCCTCTTAGACAGCACTGAATGGTCTATTTCACTAGATGGCTACAGATGATAACACAGAGACAATTGCACAGTACTTGAGCATTTCTGAATTTCAAATACCACCAGTGCCAACTCTGTGCTGTTGGCACATTCTGACCTGTCTCTTATGGGTTGTCAGCCACAAAACGGATGGGTTAGCATCAGATAGTACTCACTGCCCTGTCTTAAAAACCCCTTCGTTTCTCAAAAAGCAACATTCCATGTTTGCTCCATATTTGAGCAAGCCAAATGGGTTGATCTGGCTCAAGGCTCTACTTTTCTTAGCTTATCAACTTTCTTTTTCCACTTTGTCTTACAAGAAATATTTTATGTTGCAACTACACTGTAATATTTGAAGGAAACCACCATAAACTCTTAATGTCACCTCTTGAAATTTAAAATTCACAAAACAATTGGTGGTTTTCTAAATAGCACCATGAAAAAACAAAAACAAGCAAAACCATTCCAAAGGAACTTGCTGATCTGGAGGCCTGCTTGTAGCAGCTAAGAAAGAATTAAATTGTGAGGAACTGTAATCTCACAGCGCTTTTGAGGCTAAAAAAAGAGGAAATCTGTGTTTATGTCCCCTTTCTCCGAGTAATTGAAGGAGGGGTACTTTACATACTCCAAATACAATCACTTGCAAGGAGCAACCAATTACAAAGTAGATTAGAAGAAATCTATTAAATAATATGTGTTCATCGCCTGGGGTTTTGGGAAAATATTTTCACATGATCCCTGTCCTTTAACATACAATAGAAACCTTACAGGGAGTGTGCCATCAGGCTAAGCTGCCTCTGAAAAGCCTGTCCTACCCTGGCAGGTACAAGGCCATTTAATTCCAAGTCAATCTGGAGGGAGGTGACAGCCCCAAGTTGCTCTGGGGATGTCAGAGCACAGCTCTCATGCACACCCCAGATCACTTCTCCATTCTTTCCCAATGCCATCGGCTTTCCAATCCCTGCTCCAGCACTCCAAACACCCCTGCACCCTCTCTTCCCCTTCGCAGCAGGCTGACTTTGCATCCCCTCCTTCCTCCACCGCTTCCCCGGGGCGAGGAAAGCGAGCCCAAGGACGGGCAAGCGTACCTTGATGCTGCTGCTCCGGCGGAGCAGGCCGCCAGGCTTGCTGTCCCTGGGGACCGGACCGGAGGCCGGGCTAGGGGTCCGCGCGAGCGCCACGCATCGAGGTCCCCTGGCAGGGCTGGCCCGGGCTTCGTCCCCGGACACGCCGAGGCTGCAGTCTCCGTTGGAACCCCCGCCGCTGTCAAAGCGCGCCCGCCCGTGGCCGAGGCGACCTCCCCCGCCGCCACCGCCGGATTCCGCGGCTCCCGCTTTCAGGGCGCCCTTGGCGCCGAGGGCCGGGCCCGGGGAGGTGGGCAGGGTCCTGCCTTCGGCGCCCCGGCCACACTCCGCCATGGGCGCCCCACGACCCGCCTGAAAAAGCCGCGTCCCCGCCGACACGCGTGGCCCCTCCTCCTCGCCGCCGCCGCCTCAGCCGCTTCTTCCGCTTTTTCTTTTCTCTTTTTTTTCTTTCTCTTTTTGATTGAGATGAGGCGCGTGCGGCGAGCTCGCCTCCCGCACGCAGGACATCGTGCAGGCGGAATTACCTCTGGGGTCCTGCCGGAGTCGGGGAGAGAGAGGCGAGAGAGGAATCAGCTTGGGTGGCGGCGCCCCTGCTGCCGGCACCTAGGGAAGGAAAACACGCCCCGGCACACGCGCCGCTGCGGGCGCCAAAAATAACGCGCGCGCGCCGGAGCCCATCGCCACGCGCGCGTCCCCTCAGGCCCCGCGCTCACCGCCGCGCGCGCGCCGCGTCCCCTCAAGCCCGGTTCCCGCGCGGGGCTCCCGGCTCCGCCCAGTCAGGTCTGTCCCCCTCAAGCCTCACAACTCCCAGGGCTCAGCCGAGGCCCAGGGCGTCTTCTGACAGTCCCCAGGCCCACAGCGACCTACCCGCGGCCATCGCCTCCCGAGCTTCGCGCTGCCCCCTACAGGCCGCGGGGATCCGTCCGGGCCCGGGGCGCGGGCGTTGCGGTTGTGGTCGCTCTCCTAGGCCGGTTCAGCAGGGCGCACGCCACCGCCAGCTGTCAGTCACCTGAAGGCATCCCCAGGGTGACAGCGAGCCTGCAGGCCACGAGCAGGCGGGAAATCCTGGCGTCGTGGTCATGGCCGCTGCATCTCTAGTCCAGCCCCAGCCCCTCACTGGGAACCGGGTCCATTCCCACCCTGCTCCCCCTGGGCTTCCTCAGTAGAGCAAACCCATTTCACATACAGAAACCGATCCTTTTGCGTGCCCTTGGACTGCTAAACTCAATGGGCACGACTGGTTGCCAAGATCTGGGGTAGGGATGGCGTGGCTGGCAGACATTGAGAGACAGAAGACCTCCTCAGAGTTTATTTGGTGCCTCTGGGTGGCCCCACGGAGGTTTATCATTGTAGTCTCTCTGTGTCTATCCCAAACCTGCCACCAGAGATGCTTGCTTGTCCAACCCGTAGTGGGTACCATCCAAATCAGGACCATCTTTTGGGACAGGATCAAAAAATCAATGATCAACGAGTCGCTCCCATATGCAAACAATTCCCTTAAAGTAGAGCGCAGGCCAGTGTGTAGCCTGGCAGAGCCATTGGCAGAGTGGCAGGACCAGTGCACTGTGTGGTACCAAAGGCTCCACCCACCCACCCCAACCCAGGCACCCAGAGGTCCAGTCTCATTCCTGGTTCTAGCTTCCCAGTTTTCTTCTCACTTATTTCCTCTTCTGGAAAGGCACTTTTTAATGGACCCAGGAGTACCTGAGAGTCCCCTGGGAAGGAACTTAGAAACCTTAAGCTCATTAGCATAATATGGTAGCAAATTGCCAAGAAGCCTCTAAGGAAATGAGCCTTACATTAATAAACATGCCCACCCTTTCCCCAGATGCAACATCAAAATCCTTCCCTGTTGTTCTTGGGGTGTTTTAACTCTTCTGATCCCCTGGCATGCTTTTGTAAACAACGGGGCAAGTCAAAAAGGGCCTACACATTAACAAATGTTTTCTTGTGGACAGACATTTTAATTCTTTTTTTTTTATTATTCTTATTTTAATTCTTTTTCAGCCCAACCCCTCCATATTAACTCCTTTCCTAGTTTAGCCTCACAATCTTTTTTGTCTTTCTGACAGTTTCGCAGGAAAAATACTTTCAAATCAGCTTAGACATGGTAACTATTTTAGGTTCCTTTCTGTTTGTGTGATAAAATACTCTGACCAAAAGCAACTTAAGGAGAGAAAAGATTTATTGAGCTAACTTTCCCAGGCCATAGTTGATCACTGAGGGAAGTCAGGGCAGGAATTCAAACAGAAACTTGAGTCAGAAACCCATGGGAGCCATGCTGCATGTTGGCTCATTCAGACTAGGGCTTAGCTTCCTTGTAATACAGTCCAGGACTACCTGCCCAGCAAAGTGTGCTACCCACGGTGGACTGGGCCCTCCTGCATCAGTTACCCAACAAGACAATGTACCACAGGCTGACCTGATATAAACAACCTCACAATTGAAACTCCAGGCTCAGAGGATTCTAGGTTGTATTAAGTGGATAATTAATGCTAACTAGGATAATGGCTCCTGCTAATAATACCAGTATTTGGGGCTGAGGGTAGACTATGTAAGAGGATTGACCAGAAGGTCAAGGCCACCCTGGCCTGTAAAGTGAGACCCCATTTCAAAAAACAAAACAAAGGTCATAAATCACTTAGGCCACACACACAGACACACACACACACAGAGACACACAAACAGAGGGGGGGAAGGGAGAGAATAGCATCTTCTGTATTGGCTGAAGTAAAAATAAACAAATAAACAAATTCATCACTTTATCTCAAGGGATGCCAAAGAAAAACATTAAATTTTTTCTGTTTCATAAAAGATGATGCCCACACATTTCGCTACACTGCTTTCGTCTAGAGAAATGCCCCTTCTTTTCTTTTCTGACTAGTAAATCTTGTCTCCCCACAGTCATCTTGGGCCTTCTTCCAAGTTCATTCCGTTTCTTTGTTTTATCACAGTCAACCCTTTGCTTTTCTGAAGCATTTTATATGTCTGCATTGTATGTTCTATAGAATAATAAAATTGATAAACATCTGTTATCTCTGTATACTGAAACTTCTCAAAGGGGGAAATGGTGGTTTGATTAATGTGTGTGTGTGATCTCAATCTCTTTTTTTTTGTTTGTTTGTTTTTGTTTTTTTTGAGACAGGGTTTCTCTGTGTAGCCCTGGCTGTCCTGGAACTCACTGTGTAGACCAGGCTGGCCTTGAACTCAAAAATCCACCTGCCTCTGTTGGGAGCCGCCTGAGCACCCACATCCGCCATTACAAGATGGCGCCTACATTCGGCCGAGGACAAGTTGTAAACAGGCTAGTGCGCATGCACCTGGTAATTTTCCACTTCAGAATCTCAGCCTCTCTCGTGGCGTCATCTGGCCTGGTGTGCGGGAGCCAATGGGGAAGCTCCATGTCCCAGGCAAGCGCTGTGACCCATATAAAGGGCGGGTGTTCTATTGTTCTGAGTCTCCACTGGTGGCAAGCTTATGCTCTCCCTCTCAAGATGCATT
>JADRCH010005037.1:0-12587 GCA_019843965.1 Rhynchomys soricoides
GACAGGCCCCATCTATAAATATAAAAAAATCTAATTAAATCCTTTTTTTTAACTCTAACTCCTCTTTCCCTGAGTGTTCCTTTTAAGTCTTTAATGAAGACTGCTTCCTTAGTGAGTTTCTGACCCATTTTTTATATGAGACGGACAGAATCACTTACCGAGGACAAAAACTTCTCATGAGCGGTGAGGAGTGTCCTCAATCTACACTGGAGCCGGCGCTACGCCTCTTTTGGGCTTGGGTCCATCTGGCAGAGATCCGTACCTCGAGCCCCACGTTGGGCACCACTTGTCCCGCCCTGCAGGACCTCGTTATTCATGGGGTCGAGGGGGACCAAGCCTGAAAGAAAAACGGGCGAGAAAGAGGAGCGAGACCAAGCAAAATCTTGTCAAGGTCTCATTTATTCTTGAAACATAGGCTGTTTTTAAAGCAGAAATGAGGCAAAGGGAGGGGTGGGAATGAGGCAAAGGGAGGAATGGGAAGCAGGGAGCTTGTGGTTTCTGGTCGCTCTGGCTCATCGATCTTCAGAACGGCCAGTTCCCAGAGCATGGGGAACAATTAATCTTCAAACAATTGTGACCAGTTCTCAGAAGGTACCTCAAGGCTGTACCAAGCTTGGTGGGGTCAGGTTCCCAGGAGTGGCATGAAGACTTCAGCTCCGCTTCAGCTCCCAACAGCTCTGTATCCCATTTTTTAGTTGGATTACTTGGTTTGTTGATGTCTAATTTCTTGAATTCATTATATATCTTGAATATTAGTTCTCTGTCAGATGCAGGGTTGGTAAAGATCTTTTCCCATTCTGTAAGCTGCTGTTTTCTTTGATTGATGTTGTCCTTAGCCTTGCAAATGCTTTTCAGTTTCATGAGGTCCCATTTACTAACTGTAGATCTTAGTATATGAGCTATTGGTGTTCTGTTCAGCAATTTATCTCTTGTATCAGTGATTTCAAGGTGGTTTCCAGCTTTCTCTTTCATTAGACTTAGTGTATCCAGTTTTATGTTGAGATCTTTGATCAATTTCTATTTGAGTTTTGTCCAGGGTGATAGATATGGGTCTATTTGCATTCTTGTACATGCAGACAGACGGATAGACCAGCACCATTTGTTGAAGATGCTTCTTCTATCTCTATCTGAGATATTTTCTATTATTTGTGGTTATTGGAAAAGGTGTTGTTTCAATATTTTTTCCTCAGCCCATATTTTGTTTGTGTACAAGGGGGATACTGATTTTTTTTTAGGTGATTTTTGTATCTAGGCACTCTGCTGAAGGTTTTCTGCAGCCGCAAGAGTTCTCTGGTAGAATTTTTGGGTCACTTTTGTATACTATCATATCATCTGCAAGTCACCATACTTTGACTCCTTCAGTTCCAATTTGTATGTATTTCCTTGACCTCCTTGATTTGTCTTATTTCTCTAGCTACAAATTCAAGTAATATATTGAATAGATAGAGAGTGGGCAGCCTTGTCTTACCCTGATTTTAGTGAGATTGCTTTGACTGTCTTTCCATTTACTTTAATGCTTGTTATTAGCTTACTAAATATTGCTTTTTATGTTTAGATATACCTCTTGTATCCTTGGTCTCTCTAAGACTTTTAACATGGAGAGGTGTTAGATTTTGTCAAAGGCGTTTTTAGCATCTAGTGAGATGATCATGTGATTTTTTCTTTCATTGTTTTATATGATAGATTAACTTGATGGATTTTCGTATATTGAATCAATCCTGCATCCCTGGCATGAAACCTACTTGATCATGTTGGATGATGTTTTTGATGTGCTCTTGGATTTGGTTCGTGAATATTTTATTGAATATATTTTCATCAATGTTCATAAGAGAAATTGGTATGAAGTTTTTTTTTTTTTTTTTGAGTCTTTGTGTGGTTTAGGTATAAGGGTAACTGTGACCTCATAGAATACTTTCAAACTATTTTGTGAAATAGCTTGAGGAGTATTGGTGTTAGATCTTCTGTAATGTGTGGTAGAATTCTGCTAGTTTAAGAATTCTTTAATTTTGTTATGAAGGCACTTAGTGCTATTATCTTCCCTCTTAACTGCTTTCATTGTAACCTCTAAGTTTGGGTATTATGTGCTTTCATTTTCAATGAATTCTAGAAAGTCTTTCACTTCTTTATTTCTTCCCTGCCATAGTAATCTTTGAGTAGAGAGTTCTTCTATTTCCATGAATTTGTAGGCATTCTCTTGTTTCTCTTCTTGTTGAAATCCAACTTTGTTCCGTGGTGTTCTGATAAGATACAAGGGGTTATTTCAATTTTCTCATATCTGCTAAAGCTTATTTGTGACCTACTATTTGGTCAATTTTGGAAAAGGTTATATGAGGTGCTGAGAAAAAGTTATATCCTTTTATGTTTTGGTGAGTAGTTCTATAGATATCGGTTAGGTCTGTTTGATTCCTAATCTCCGTATGTTTTATTTTTTCTCTGTTTAGTTTCTGCCTCAATGACCTGTCCATTTGTGAGAATGAGGTGTTGAAGTCTCTCACTATTAATATCTGGGTTCAATGTATGATTTAATCTTTAGTAATGTTTCTTTTATGAATGTGAGTGCTTTGGGTTTGGGGCATAGATGTTTAGAATTGATATGTCATACTGGTGATTTTACTTTAATAAGTATAAAATGTCCTTTTCCATCTCTTTGATTAATTTTGGTTGAAATTATATTTTATTTGATTTTAGAATGGCTACAGAAGTTTGCTTTTTAGGTCTATTCACTTGAAAAACTATTTTCCAATTCTTTACTATGATATAATGTCTATCTTTGTTCTGAGGTGTGTTTCCTGTATGCGGCATAAAGATGGATTCTGTTTTTATGTGAATTCTGTTAGCCTGTGCCTTTTTATTGAGGAATTGAGTCCATTGATGTTGAAAGATAATAATTGGCAATGATTGTTAATTCCTGGTGTATGTGTGTGTGTGTGTTTGTGTGTGTGTCCTTCCCTTATTTTGTTTTCACTGTTGTGGAATTATTTATTTCCTGTATTTTCTTGTATGTAGGTAATCTCCTTGGGTCAAGTTTTCCCTTCAAGTTTTTCTATAGGATTGGATTTGTGGATAGATATTGTTTAAATTTTTTTGCTTGAAATGCCTTAATTTCTCCATCCATGTTGATTGAGAGTTTTGCTGGATGTAGTAGTCTAGGTTGGTATCTGTGGTTTCTTAGAGGATGATGTGATACATCTGTTCAGATCCTTCTGATTCTGTTGAGAAGTGAGGTATAATTCTGATATATCTTGTTTTATATGTTACTTGGTCTTTCCCGTCCAGCTTTTAAAATTCTTTTCTTGTTCTCTAGATTTCATGTTTTTATTATTATGTGGTGGGAGCATTTTCTTTTCTGCTTCAATCTAATTGATGTTCTATAAGCTTCTTGTATGTTTATAGGTATCTCTTTCTTTAGGTTCAAAAAATTTTCTTCTATGATTTTTCAAAAAATATTTTCTGGTCCCCCATAGCTGGAACTCTTCACCTTCTTTTATTCCTACTATTCTTAGGTTAGGTCTTCTCATAGTATCCCAGATTTCCTTAAAGTTTGTGTCAAGATGTTTTTGAGATTTATCATTTTTTTGATTGATGTATCAGTTTCTCTTATCACATATTTTGTTCCTGAGAGTCTTGCTACCATGTCTTCTATTCTGCTGGTGATGTTTGTGTCTCTTGTTCCTGTTCTTTTTCCTAGTTTTTCCAGCTCCAGGATTATCTCTTTGTAATTTTGTAATTGTAAGATTGTGTTTTCTTTATTGTTTCTATTTCCATTCTCAGGTATTGAACAATTTTTATTAATTTCCTTCACTTGTTTAATTGTATTTTTCTGTATTTCTTTAAAAGATTTTTTTTTTAGTTTCCTCTTTAAAGGTCTCTATCTGTTTGATTGTTTTGTTTTGTTTTTTTTTTTCTGTATTTTTGAGGGGTTTATTCATTTCTTCTTTAAAAGCATCTGCCATCTTTATAAGGTTGGATTAAAGTTATTTTCCTGTTCTTTATTTGCGTTAGGATATCCAGGGCTTGCTATGGTAGGACAACTTTGCTTTGGAGATGCCATGTTGCCCTGGCTCTTGTTATTTGTATTCTTATGAGGGCCTTTAGCCACTTGGTTTTTCTTGGTGTAACAGGTATTGGTAAGGCAGTCCTAAACTGGATCTTCCCTTGCAGCAGATCTTCTATGGCAGCCTTGGACTGGTTGTTCTTAGTGTAACAGGCCTGGATGTTCTTTATTTAGTGAGCCTTGCTTTTCCTCATTTGGCAGGCCTCAATGTTCCTTTCTCAGCATATCTGACAAATCTTGAGTCTAAGAAAATATACTCAACATAGCTCATCTTCTAGACTTTTACTGGTTAATAAAAACCACTATTAGATAATTCTAATCCATGGTATTAGAAGTTAGGGAAAAGTTCACTTATTGCAGCATAGGTTTAATATTGAATAATGGGATAAAAAAAGAGTGTAAAAGATATATCATAGCCTTCGAAAAACAACTCTCTTTGAATCTAGAATATTCAAAACCATGAGCAAGCACACTCACCAGGACCATGAGAGCCAGGAAGGCCAAATTCTCCTAGGCTCATTTTCTTAAAAATATTTATTTATTTATTCCATGTATGTGAATACACTGTCACTGTCTTTAGACACACCAGAAGAGGGCATTGGATCTCTGTTACAGATGGTTGTGAGCCACCATGTGGTTGCTGGGAATTGAACTCAGGACCTCTGGAAGAGCAGTCAGTGCTCTTAACCGCTGAGCCATCTCTCCAACCCTAGACTCATGTTTTATAAGCCAAGCTTTTCAAGACATCAGACACAGTTTCAAATTCTAGGCCAAGGACTCCACTATCTTCCTCCTGTTTTATCAACTGTAACCTCTGACATCTTTAATAACTGGGAAGAGATTTCAAGAGGCAGAGAACAAAGAAAGGAAACAGAAGAAAGAGAAGGCAAACTGTATATGGCTATAGCACTTGCCTCCTCTTTGGCTACCCTCAGCAAACATTAGAGCTCCATCTGGTGACCATCAATTCAGTCTAATGGCATTAATCCAGCTTGGGGTTGATAATCCTTTCCAAATGTTATGGTAAGTCAAGACATGCCAACCACAAATACTCCCTGATGTGAGCTACAAACTTCCTCAAGGCCAAGTCCAGGCTACAATGTGATGATCAATGCATCCCTCATAAGGGAAGATTAGCTTCCATTCAGGAGAATCTTACATACATTTGAAACCAAAGGATGGACAAATATCCTTAATATTTTGTCTGAAATATAAGCACAATAATATAAGAGGCCCCTAATTTGAGGATGAGTGGGAGTCTGAGGCTATAAAATGGTTCACCATGGTTGGTTCTCTTTTAGCTTTGCTTGCAACAGGAAGGAAGCTTTAACCTTTACAATGTTGTCCAACGTTTAACATCTGACTACTTTCTCTGGTTCAACCATCTGGTCTTAAATGTTCCTTATTAGTATTGATGAAAACCTCAAGACCCTGCTTTATAATTCTCTTAAACTGTATGATAAGTATCTTATCCTTTATCTTTTCACTCACCCCTTCTCCATCTTACTAAGATTCAACATTCCCTTGCTGGACAAGGAAATCATATCTAAACTTCAGATCTCCCACCCCACCACCAAAAAAATATTTTACAAACCTGACCCTGATTGCTCATCTCTTGACTGTGATCCCCACTGACTTGTGTTACATTACACAATACCTATACAATACATACAATGCCTAACTCTTCAGGATCTATCGCACTTGACCCCAAGTAGCCATTCTCAGAATAGGTAGTCAGTGCTGTAATGTTTCTTACCTATCAAGATTAAAGGATGTCTACTAATCTATCCACACAAAGATCCACAGAAACAGCTAATTACTGAATATGTTTTAGTCACATTTCAGTAATACATGAACACATGTATTAACACATACACATTTCAGTAATAAATCATTTAAACATCTCTTATCATCTAGTAAGTGCTTTTACCTTCAGTCGGTCAGGGCCTACACTAGAATCTGTGCTTTTATTTATGGTTCTTTTATTTCTGTATTATCTCAATGACTGACCAGCAAGTCAATCTTTAGTCAAGGAACAAAGGTTCTTTTCTAGAGCTTCATCAGATAGCTCCTGGGTAGAACATTATCATCCCAAGTGTTGTTCTGCTTTCTACCAAGACAATATGTAGTTCTGTCTGAAATCACTATATAGTTTGAACACACTATGTAGAAATCAACCTGCCTCTGTCTCCAAAGTGCTGAGATTAAAGGAGTGTACCACCATGCCCAGCTTTGAACAGTATGTTTTTAATGAAAAGAAGGAAGCACATTGATGGTGAGGTTGCATTTTTACCATTTAATTCTCGGATATAAACATGTAGTCAGAGGCAGTAGGAAGAACTAGAGGATCACTTTTACCCTTTTGCAGGAGTCTTTCCCAATAATGCTATTTTAATACATCCCCTTCCCTTTTAAAACAATACAGGCATCCCTCTCTGTAGACCTTCTGTACCCACTGATCACTCTGCATTCAGTACTGCCTCAGATTTAACTATTGTTAGTATTTTTTCTGCAAGTACTTATTAGTAATGACTACTCATTGGACTGTCCTAACTGCTCTAACCAACTTTAGACTATCACTGTACCCCAGATACTCCTCTCAGGAGTCTGTTGTCCAAGCTCTGTCCTTCTATATTTTGTTTACTTTTTATTGGAAATGAGTTTGATGTTTATTATCACTAATGCTTTTTATTATTAAGGGACAATTTTTATGCATTTGGTCTCCAACTAGAATAGCAAGAAATTACTATCAGTAAAGCACACTTGGGTGGGCCTATTGTATAAGGAAGAAGCCAATAAGTATAAATTAGGATGGCCTTTCTCCTTCTCCTGGACTGTGAGTTTCCACTATATAATCCAACTGCTCTTTTCTTTCCTGACTCTTAGTAACTGGCTAATGAAATTCCTCCTTAAGATCAAGAGTTTATAATATTTAGTCCCGTAGCCTTTGTGCTAATTGAACAGCAATATAAAAAGTCTATGTTTGTGGACTGGAGAAATAGCTCAGAAGTTAAGAGTGCTGGATATTCTTCCAGAGGATCTATCCAGGTTCTATTCCCAGCACTCACATGGAAACCCACAGCTCTCTGTACCTCTAGTTTCAGAGAACCTGACATTCCCTTCTGGCCTCACTATATACTACATATGCCTGCATGTAAAGCAACCAACTCATAACATTAAAATAAAATATCAATAGAAAAATTTTGAAGATCTATCAGAAGTATTTTAGCTGGGAAAAATAGAGAAAAATTTCCAGAATTTTCATTTCTTGCTTTTGTTATTTTATATCATGTTGTTAGCAGTTTTATAATCATGGAGTCATTTAAATAGATCAGAACTCCTATAAATATGCCTCTATTATTAGATAACCTGATTGACTTCAACTTTTGGTAATAAATATATGGGGAATAACATCATTCTCTATAAATTTCTGGATATTGAAAAGAAGTACAGAGCTGTCCTTCCTCAACCAAAGAGACTGGCCTTATCTTTTTTCTTTTTATTATTAATTTATTTATTTATTCACATCCCAAATGCTGCCCCCCTCCTGTACACCTTTAAACAATTCCCCCTCCATCCATCCCTCCCTTTGCCTCTAAAATAGTGTCTCCTGAGTATCCCTAACACCTGTGTATCTTCAGGAAGTCTTTTCAGGATTAACCACATCCTCTCCCACTGAGGCCAGGCAAGGAACCCTTTGCTGCATATACACTAGGGGACTTGGACCAGCCCCTATGTGAGAAATCAACACAACAGACAAACTTTTAGCCAAATTAACTAAAAGGCACAGAGACAGCATTCAAATTAACAAAATCACAAAGAAAAAGGGAAACATATCAAGAAAAACAGGATATTCAAAACAATCATTAGGTCTTACTTCAGAAGCCTTTACTCAAAAAAAGAAAGAAAGAAAGAAAGAAAGAAACTGGAAAATCTAATCAAAATGGATGATTTTCTAGACAGATACCATATACCAAATTAAACCAAGGTCAGGTTAACTGTGTAAACATAAGCCCTGAGAAGCAGTCACCAAAAGACACCAAACCAAAAACATCCCAGGGACAGATGGTTTTAGAGCAGAATTCTACCAGACCTTCAAAAAATAGCTAATACTAATACTCCTCAAACTATTCCACAAAATAGGAAAAAAAGAAACATTAACTAATTCTTTTGATGAGGCTGTAGTTATCCTAATGCCTAAACCACACAAAGACCCAACAAAGAAGAGAACTTCAGACCAACATCATTATGAACATCAACACAAAAAATATTCAATAAAATATTTGCAAACTGAACCCAAGAATATATCAAAAACATCATTCACCATAATCAAGGAGGCTTCATCTCAGGGATAGAGAGATGGTTCGATATATGAAAACCCACCAACATAATCTACTATATAAACAAACTCAAAGCAAAAACTACGTGATCATCTCATTAGATGCTGAAAAAGCCTTCAACAAAATCTAACATACCTGTATGTTAAAAGTCTTGAAGAGACCAGGAATTCAAGGCACATACCTAAACTAATAAAAGCAATATACTACAAGCCAATAGCCAACATTAACCTAAATGGAGAGAAACTTGAAGCAATCCCACTAAAATCATGGAAAAGATAAGGCTGCCCACTATTTCTCTATCTATTCAATATAGTACTTGAAGTTATAGCTAGAACAATAAAACAACAAAAGTAGATCAAGGGGATACAAATTGGAAAAGAAGAAGTCAAAGTATCACTACATGCAGATGACAGTATATAGAAGAGATCCCTAAAATCTACCAGAGTACTCCTGGCTGATTAGTTCAGCAAAGTGACTGGATATAAAATTAACTCAAAGAAATCATTAACCTTCCTTTACACAAATGACAAACAGAATGAGAAAGAAATTAGGAAACAACACCATTCACAATAGCCACAAATAATACAAAATATCTTGGTGTAACTCTAACCAAAAGAGTGAAAGATTGTATGACAAGAACTTCAAGTCCCTGAAGAAAGAAATTAAGGAAGATTTCAGATGATAGAAAAATCTCCCATGATCATGAATAGGTTGAGTTAACATAGTGAAAATTTCCATCTTTCCAAAAACAATGTATAGATTCAATGTAATTCCTATCAAAATTCCACCACAAGTTTTTACAGACCATAAAAGAACAATTCTCAACTTCATATGGAAAAACCAAAAAACTCAGAATAGCCAAAACAATTCTGAACAACGAAAGAACTTTTAGAGAAATGACCATCCCTGACCTCAAGTTGTACTACAGAGCAATAGTGATTTAAAATGAAACAAAACAAAAATAAAAACAAACCAAAAACAACAACAACAACAACAAAAAGCAGCGCATGGTATTGGTACAAAAGCAGACACTTTGATAAATGGAATAGATTTGAAGACCAAGAAATAATCCTACACCATTATGGACACTTGATTTTTGACAAAGAAACAAAAACCATAAAGTGCAAAAAGAGAAAGCATCTTCAACAAAAGGTGCCCATCTAATGTAGGACCATGAATGGCAACCTGGTTTCTGATTGAGCTAAGGTTGGAAACTCTAGTGACTCTGTACAGGATAACCCTGCAAGGCATGGTACGTGTTTTTGCCATACTCCTAGACACCAGGCTCCTAACACAAGGCCACAGCCCTCCATAATTTTGTGGCCATCAATCAAGTAAGGGCAACACCTCAAGCACCTCTACAGGTTGAGGACATGACCACAGGTCATGTATCCTCAAGACAGATCTCCATTTTAATGAGGTACCTAAAGGCCCGGAGGCTTAGTCAATAAACTCCTATTCCCAGACACTCCTCCCTGCAAAAGGTGTTGAACTTCAGGTCCTCCCTAAGAAAGTGGGGTACAGTTTTACTCATCAACTTCCCACCATGACAATAAATGTCGTAAAATCATGGATTGTCTCTTTTCATCAGGATCCACTGTGGGAAGCAATGGATAAGGCTTTTGATTAAAGAGCCATCTGTCTAATCTCCCGGATGGCCTCTCTGCACTCCCAGCCATGACCACCAAGCCAAGCCAGCTGTCCAAGCCAAAGACTTATCCCTGAGGGACCCAGCCAAAGCTCTCCTCTCTTTTCCCCTTCAGCCTCTGTGAGCTGGAGGGCCTTCACTCCTTTCTCAGCTTTTCTGCAGCTCCCAGCAGGTGCCTGGGTACTCAAGAGACTGAGAACCAGACAGCCAGCTAACCTGGCCTCAGTGCAGGCCCAGGGAACCCACAGGCCAGCTCTGGCTGTCCCTGGGATCCCAGACTGTGCTCCCCTACCTCCAGAGCAAAGATTACTATACTGATTTTACTCATTGCTTCAGAAATAATTGTGAAACTACTGAATAATCCCCTGTCCTGAAATACATGGTGGATCTGTTCTAGGCTGAGAGTATTCTGTCTCCAGCGCCACATCATCTGTGTCCTTTCATTTTCATTATTGCATCAGCAGACGTTGGGTCCATCTTACTGTTGTATTAAATATTTATTCTCTGTGGAGGGCTTCTATCCTGCCTTGATCATTCCAATCCCAGATAAAAGTCGCACAACATTTATATCTATAATAAGCCTTAAACAGGACTAGAGCTGGGCAGATGCTATTAAAATCTACTTCCCCATCAATACCCCCACTCTATCCAATTGGCCAGTCCAATTGGCCAAGTTTTCATGACTCACCTATCCCTTGGCATCTTCTTCTACTCCACCTTCTCCTTTCTTTTCTCATTCCTGGTCCTGCCTCAGCCCCCAAGACTGATAATTGAAACTTGTCTATCTCTCTTCTGCCCAACTGTAGGCTATAGGCATCTTTACTCACCAATCAGGAATAACTTGGGAGACAAGATCGAGTAGCATCAGTTAGGTATATGTGAGAATCTCTTTGTCTCTGGGGGTAACCAAGCCCAGCATTTAGCATTCTAATACATAGCAACTCAACAACTTACTTGAATTTGATTTATGTTTCTTTGTTGGTTGATGGCTTTTTTTTCATGTAAATATTAGCCATATAGAAGTCTGCTTTTCAGATATTTCTTATAAGGCCCTCGACCACCTTTAAAATAATTTATTTTGCTATTAGAATTAGGAATTCCTAATGGATTTTGGTTCTTAATCCCTTAGCCAATGAAAGGACCGAATATTTCCCACTACAGCTGCTTATTTTGTATGACTTGTTGCTTTCTTTACTTTAGTTAAGTAACACTTGTCTGATTTAACTTTTGCTGCTTACTGAGTAGACCTAATATTAACATGGCCATCCTTCTCAATCAGGTCTATAAATGTAAAGCAATTCCTAGGATTTATATTGAACCTCAAAAGTCTGCAAACACAAGGAACATAATGACACACGTGTCATGTTTCTTAATTTAAAAATAAATTATAAAAGCAATATCAATAAAATCAGTGTGGTACTGGCTTAAAATCAGATATATGGACTAGCAGAATAGAGAATCTAGAAACAGGTATGTTCAGTTAATTAAAATAATTTGATTAATGCGTACAACATATTTTGATCATACTCACTTCCTCTGCTCTTGAGCTATGCATCCACTGGAGAGCTGTCAACCCTCCGAAGGCCATCTACTTATGGAAAATTGACTTTGTCCCCCAGAAGCCATCAACTGTCCACAGATGTTCTTCAGTTAAGAATGGGAACTTAGGAGCTTGTCCCCTACATAGAATGTTGATTGTCTAGAACTTTTGCAGGCAGCCACGGCTGCTTTGAGTTCATGAATGCAGAGGTCCTGTCAGGTCCGGGAGACAGTGATTCACGGCAGTCCCTATAACTTCCGGCTTTTACAATTTTCCTGCCCACTTTATGATGATCCCTGAGCCTTGGGAAGGAAGATAATATAGATATCCTACTTGTTGTTGATCACTCCATGGGTATTTACTGTTTTAAAAAGCAATTGATACACTACTCAACATACAACTAGGTACAAAACAGTAAATGCATATAATGTGTAATGGGAAAATCACACCAATGAATATTTTTGTCTCCACAGATATTTATCTCCTCTTTATCGACATAACCTATAATTTAAAATATCCCAGGACAGTACTAAGTATGCTTTACCTCTTCACTTCTATCTGAGCTATATGTACTATATATTCTTTCATCACAATAAAATATGTATAAATAAAATATGTCTCAAGTACAGATTTTTTTTTACTTTATTTACCTTTCAAATGTTTCCCCCTTTCCAGATCTCCCCTTTAGAACCTCCCTATTCCCTCCCCCCTTCCCTGCCTCTATGGGGGTATTCCTCCACCCACCCACCCACTCTCTTCTTCCCTTCTTGGCATTCTCCTATACTGGGGGATCTAATACCCTCAGGCCCAAGGGCCTCTCCTCCCCCTGATGTCTAACAAGACCCTCCTCTGCCACATATGTGGCCAGCACCATGGGTCACTCCATGTGTATTCTTTGGTTGGTGGATCAGTCTTCAGGAGTATCGGAGGGTCAGGCCAGTTGCCACTGTTGCTGCCTTTCTGGGGATGCAAACTCCCTCAGCTCCTTCAGTCCCTTCCCCAAGT
>JADRCH010005047.1:0-18180 GCA_019843965.1 Rhynchomys soricoides
GGGGGGGAGTCGTCGCCGCCGCCGCCGCCGCTCCCGCCGCCGCCGCCGCCGCCGAGGTGACTGAGGAGAGAGGCGCCTCCTCGCTCCCGCCTCCGCCGGCCTTCAATGCCCAGTCCCCAGCTCGCCAGCGTGAGTGCGCCCCTCCCGGGCGGCCCCGCGCGGCGCCCGGGCCTCGGGCAGGGGAGGGCGGGAGGCGCCGCTGCCATTAGAGCAGGCCCGAGACACGTCCCCGGAAGGAGGGCCGGGCCGGGCCAGGGGCGGGGAGCGCGGCTCGAGGTGGGGGAGTGAGCGTGGAAGAATGCGGGAGAAGGTGCGTGTGCGGGCAGCATGTGTCCTTGTGGGGGCGAAGGTGTGGCGAGAGCGAGTAGGGGAGAGGAGCGTGGCGGACGAGGAGGTGTGCAGGGGTGCGCCTGCGTTTGTCCGGCGCGTGAGCACAGGAATCCTGGAGGCCCCTTGGTCTTTGTGTTGATAGTGAACCTTCGCGTCCAGGGTCTTAACTCAGTCAGAAGCGTGGGATCCCCGAGTTGCAGTCAAGTAAGAGAGAAGGGTCTGAATCTCCCGTGACGCTGATCTCTGGTGCTTCTTTCCCCTTTCGTAAACAAGTATGTAAATTTATGAATTTCCAGAGATGTCTTTGCCATCCTCCCCACCCCCATTTCTCAGCGCTAACCACCCAAGCTTGACTCTTGTCCAGGAACCTGAGTTTTTGCCGGTAAAGTATTCAGAAGCGTAAAGTTTTTGTTTTTTTGTTTTTTGTTTTTTGGCAAATGTTTAGTGTTCAGATCAAGGATATTTAATGAGGTAAACCGCAGGATCTTTTATCTGTGAGTGACTCTCTTTCTGCAGGAAAGCGCCTAAGAAATGGTCATAAATATCGATAAAGAAGTGCCATAGTTTAGTTTCTGCCCTTGGATTTGTCATGAAGTATAAAGTGACTAATCTAGTGTCATTGTAGGCATTCAGCAAATGCTTCGGTTTGGAGTCGCTATTGCTGGATTAGGATATTGTTTCCTCGCTCTGTGTTACTGAGCAGTTTCAGACAGGAAGTGAGAGAAGTTCAGCCTTGATAGTGCGCAAGAGGAAACTAAGACTATAGAAGAACTCACATGATCAGACCTTTGTTTTCTGATCTTGACATTTGTAAGTTTTGGGTCGGGTGATCGGAAAGAATTGTTAATGGACTTTTTCTATGGGGGTTGCAGAAGAAATTTTTTTGTTTCACTTGTTTTATTGTAGTTTAGAAATTCCAAATAGGTTCTTGAAGTTTTGGTAAGGCCCCAAACGCTTCCTAACAGGTTGATCCTCCTACCTCAAGTCTTCCAAGTGTTAAAAGTATAGGTGTATCAGTAGGCTGAACTGGGGGTTCAAGATGAAGAATTGTCGATACAGATTTTATATTTATGGTGTAACCATAGAAGGTAATTGGAAATAAGTAAGCAAAAGCTGAGTCTGGTGGCACAGGTCTGTAATCTCAGCTACTTGGGAGGTCAGAGGCCAGAAGATGGAAGCTTTCAAGGGCAATTTGTGAATCTTTGTGAGATCTTAATCTCATAGTAAAACGGGGGTGGGGGTCTTCAAAATATTTAAAGTCGGTTAAGGATATAGCTCAGAGGTAGAGCATACTGCCTCATATAAAGAAGTACTCAGTTTAATTCCTAGTGCTACTACTACCGAAAAATGTTGGGAATAAGGAAAGTTTAAAAAGGAGATTGTTTGTGATAGTGGGTAGAGATTACAACAAAGTTCAATATGTTACTTGAAGTTAGAAATTACACACACACACCCACACACACACCCATCCTAGTTTTTTTGAGACAGGGTCTTATCCTGTAGCCTGGCCTGTAACTTAACTGCTGGCCTGGCATTTGTGGTATTCTTGCTGTGGCTTTCCAACTGCTAGGATGGCAGGGATGATCCCACTAAGCTTGGGTAGAAATTAATGTTGTATTCTAAGTGTGCCCTTTTTTCTCAGAAATTAGCGTACTCATTTGAGAAGCAGTGTTGTCTTTCACTGGGAGGCAGGAGTAATTGATAACAAGTGCAGCCGTGCTTCAGGTGGTTTAATACTCATTTAATTCTCACAGCCGCAAAGGTGGAAGGTATCCTTGGTGGCATTTGTTGGGCAGGTTTTTTGAGATGCTTTTGTTTGCTAGGCACTGGGGATTTGGTGATGTGCCCCCTGGACTTCATAGTGAGACGAAAAGGCACATGAGCAGCAGGCACTTTGTTCAGTAGCTTGTCCCAGGTCACACAGATAATAAGAATTGGGTTAAAAATTAAGGTCAACTAAAGCCCCCGATTTTTTTCCAGAATACCAAACCATTCTCTGAGTGCACATCTGATTTTGAAATTCTCATTCTTACAGTGATCTAGCAGTTTGCACACAGGAGAGCTGTGGAAGCTAATGGAGAGGACAAGTGTCTCTGAGGCAAGAGCCCTGTTGTAGGAGATGCTGACTTGAGGCTTTTGGGGGCCTAAGCTAGGCTTTTATGTGGGAGGAGATTCTGCCTTGAAACTGTCTTGGGGCCCCAGGGTGTGTGCTTTGAAACAGTTTTTATGAGGCACCTGGGATATGTCTGGGAGGAAAGTCTGATTGAAGAAATGTGGTAGACTTTTATGCTTGGGAATTTTGTTTGTTATGGGGGACATTTATTAGAGCTGAGGACTCAACTGAAGTTGCCACTTTGTAAAAGTTTTTTTCTCTTGGGATGTGCAGGTAATTAAAGCAAGAGATTGCAAATCACATGTAAGAAAATTCGCTTGAAAGTACTTCGTTAATTATAAGTTGAACTTTAGATGCAAAAGTATTACTAAGACAACAGTTTGTTACATTTAGTAGCTAGAATAAGCTGGCATTTCAGAATACCTTTACCAGTGAAAAATAGTTCAGAACTGCTGAACTGGGTATTTTCTGACTCAGAACATAAGCCAGACCACTCCCTCCATGAGTCAGTCAAGTAATATTTAATTTGAATCAAGTTTATAGCAGAAACGGTTTACAACATCACTGAACTTTGGTGGCATAAGGGAAGGAAGAGTAAACAAATGTGTCTGCACGTGTTTCCTAAAGTCAAAAGTCCATATATACTAGTTGGAAATTGTGCAAAGATTAAGTTGTTTTTCTCTTTCTTTCTTTCTTTCTTTCTTTTTCCAGTTAGGTCCACCTCCCACCTTCCCTCCTTTGAATCCAGGCCCTCCTGTCACTCTCCTACAGAGCTGCACCCTAAGTCCTTTGAGGACAATTTTGATACAATGTTGAAATTCAGTAGGGACTTACATTACAGGTCCACCTTTTATTGGAATTTGGGCTTGGAGATGAGTAGAAACCTCTGGAGAAAGCATTCTCAAAGCTTCAGGGGAACAACACACAGCTTTTCCACATTCACTCTGGAGATTGAAACTTCATTTATGTCTAAATAGAAGTTGGGGATTGTTGAATAAACTTGAGTGAGTAGAAATCTGGACATAATTTAATGTGATAGAGTAATAGAGCAAATTAGTAAGGAGGGCAGTTGTAGAGAAAGTCGTGGCTTTAGGTGCTTGTAAAATATGTTCAAGTTCGTGTCCTTGGCTTCAGCACTGAAAATAGTCCTCCCTTTTTAGAGACCTATTTGTGTCTGATCACAAGCCATAACCTTTATATGCATGGAGGAGGTAATGGTTCCTCAGGTAAAGGTGCTTGTTGACAACCTGAGTCGTCCTTGGAGCTCTCACACTAGGAGGAGAGCCAACTGCAGGGTATGCTGTGACTTCCACACACACACAAACGTGTGGAATAAACGTGGAATAAATGTGAAAAACAAATAATTGATCACATTAATCTCTTAGTGATACTCATCTTTACAAGTAAGGGAATGGGTTTATAGCATAAATGTTGAGTTCCAGGTATTGGGATCTAAGCTGAGATGACAGTAAGGACACGGTGGGGAGTGGAAAATTGTTTTTCTTTTAGAATTAAAGCACTTACATCCCTGCTGAAGCAGTTGGTGCTACTAATCAGAATTGCTTTGGGAAATGGCAATTTGAGTTTAATCTATTGAATACAGGAAGAGTTGTCCCCCATTTTCAATTTCAAAACTGTTACACATAGATGTCTAATATCAACATTAACTACACGATTATCCATGAACTATGTTTTCTAGTTCACTTGACTTACTGGACCGTCTTTTGGGCTTTAATGCCTTGTAGGAAGGAGTGCCTGGCATAGAGCCGAAGTGGCTGTTGTACATAAATCTGCCCTTTGCAGTTGGAGAGGCTGTCGTTACAAATGGTCATGTTCCCTGCACCTCCATGAAGAAAAGCTGCTTAGACACTGCAGGCTCTGTTCACTTTCCACAAGTCCTCATGAAGTTAACAGGGCTTGAGTGAGAAAATGACTTTCTATACAGTGCTACGCCTTTTAAAGGTATTTCCCTGCACTATATTCTCTCACCCTCTTTCTCTCCCTACCTCTCCCCATCTCTTTCCTCCCCTCTTCCTTCCTTTCTGAGAAAGGGTGTCTCTGTCTGTCTGTCCTAGAACTCATCCTGTAGTCCAGGCTGGCCTGGACCTCCCACTGGTCTCCAGTGCTGGAGTTGAAGGAGTTCACTGGCACACCTGGTCCCTGTATTTTCAGTCCGTGTACATTTAGAAAGGATCAAAGTCTTTCCAAGAAAGATTACTTTGAAAAGTAGACTAGTTATACAAGTTTTGGTGACTTGTGTCCCTGTTTCTTGTTTGTATGCCTTTTTGACACTTAGGTTCAGTCTAGAGGCTGAAGATATAAGTTCAAGGTCACCTTGAGCTTTGGGGTCACCCTGGGCTACAGTGAGACTATGTCTTAAGCACTCTTTCTAACTTTAGGTTTATTAGAAAATTTAAGGATGAGGCTTTAGTGTGCTCCTTTGCTAGTTTAGCCTGATCTGAAACAACACACTTGAACATTCAAGCAGTCTCCTTTCCAGAAGTGGTGTTTAATTCCTTTCATAGTATTTTTGGGTTGAAATTTCATTCTTCTCAGAGAATGTTAATTCTTTTGGCATAAAATGTACCCTTGATACATTTGTTTTAGCAGTTCTGATAAATTATATTTTTATTTCGGCAGTGGTAAAAAATGTTGGCTCTAAGTAATGTATCATTTGATCTTCTTTCTTGTAGTTTGTCTTGAGATTTGAACATTCTTTCCCCTGTTGTTTTACAGGAAGGTTGTTCTGGGCTGTGCCATCATTATATTTGTATATGTAATTTATATGCTGCTTAATGTTTATTGTTTTTAGTAGTAGGATGTGCTTTCTACTTTGTGTTATGGTTATGTGTTATGTGTTATCATGAGGGGACATGGCTGGTTCATACAGAAGGCTGAGAGTCAGCAGATTGAGGAGGGTATTAGAGAAGCAGTGGATAGAGTGCAGTGACACACTCTGCCACATGTGTGCTTACAAACAAGGTTTTGTTTGGTGAGTAGTTTAAATTATGTAAATATAAGAAGCATTTAGCCTGGCAGTGGTGCACACCTTTAATCTTAGCACTCTGGAGGTGGAGGCAGGCCGATTTCTGAGTTCCTGGACAGCCAGGGTTACACAGAGAAATCCTGTCTCGAAAAACAAAAACAAAATGACAAAAACAAGAAAAGGAAGCATTTCAAGTGTTGAGTCACTATATGCATGTATTCTATGGTCCATGGGAAGCTAACCCAGAGCCTTAGTTATAGAAGGTAAGATATATCCTCAGCCCTGATTGTCTTTTGACAGGATTTTGCTGCATGGCCCAGGACCCAAAACTGTCAGTGACCAGTTTGCTCCTGTGACAGTTTCTGAGACCTAGAATTCATGCTCCACGGAGCCTGGCTTAGCTATATTTTGTTCTGCATTTCTGACAAGATGGGATCTTTAAAGTTGGTTCTGTTTCTGGGGGTAAACCAGTTCAGTGATCAAGTGGGGTTAATGAGTACAGAGAATATGTTTACCGTGGAGTTTGTGTTTTAGAGGAGAAGGAACCCCAGTTAGACAGCATTTGCTCCATTCTTAAGACCACTACTCTACTTTGGAATTTCTGAGAATTTTTAGTGTGGTTTGAACTAGCCTGAAATTCTCCATACGGTCTAGACTGTCTCCAGTTAATCTGGTTAATCAAGGCTAATCTTTCTCAAGTCACATTATTTAGTCCTTTACGGTTTCTACTGAGTTCTTCCAGTTCCTGTCAGTTTCACACTTTTCCTTAAGTTTTTATTTTACATGTTCACTTGAATGTGTCATTCAGAGGACAGTTTAATAGGAGTTGCTTCTCAGTTATACTCTGGATCCCCATCTTTATGCTTGGCAGTAGTCACCTTAACTTGCTGAGCCATTCTGCTGGCTCTCTTTTGAAGTCTTGATCCCCTTCCCTCCTTTTTACATTTTCTCCAACATATGAAGTGTTAACATGAAAGTTTTCACCCATATTGATTTTGTAGGAGCTTGATCCTTAATAGGGTGTGTATGGTGTGCTGCATTTTAGCACCATTCAGAGGTGATGGGGTATTACAAATGGAGGAAGCATTTGGAAGAAGAGGACAAGGGAAAATTTGGTTTTATGTTTATAAATTAGAGCCATGTCAGACTAAGTTAGTGGCAACAGAAGACTCTTGGCATGACGTCAGTGTTCTCACTAGTTTACTTCACACTCTTACACTACTTACCTTTCATTTTCATAGTGAGTTATTTCTTTAAATTGGGACTATTCCTGTGTTTAGTGAAAAAAATCATACCATTATTGAACAATTAGTGATTAGATAATATAAGACCTACAGACACAAATAACTGAAACATGATTCATAAAAGCAAGCATAGAGGAAGTGAAGTCATAACATAACCAGTTTTTTTTTTGAAACGTAGACAAAAATGTCCTAACAGCAGAATGTTTTATGGGGACTTTTATGCTGACAAGGTGGGTTTTGGAGTGTCTTATTTGTTATCCTAAACAAAAAGACCATCCCCACGGGGGGTTCCCCACTGGACAAAGTGATAGGCTGACCTATGCATAGCTGGGAAGTTTCAGAATACTATATTATATAGATGCTAAAAAGGGCCTTTGGGGTCTTGCTTTGCATGCTGCTCCTGTGCTGTGGGTTATTTTGAAAGGTGATTCAAATAACCTTTTCCAAATGTCTGTTTTGCAACCTCAGGGAACTTGCAGCTGTTACAGTCATTTCAACTGTCCTGATGCAGGGTAGGAAGCATTTCAGAGTGGTGTTGACAAGCAGAAGCCAGGTGTCCCTTGGGGTTTGCTTCTTCTAAATTTGCTTTATTAAAACTGTTACAGTTGAAAGTTGGAGTCTTGGTGGGTTCATTGGTTTGCTTTAGATTTTTGGTTCTGGGGATTGAATCTAAGGCCTTGAGCAACTTTATTACACTCTTACCACAGAATAATACTGTAAGTCCTCAAGTGTATCCGTTAATGAGTCAATTCAGTAAGCAGGTTTTGAATTAACATGTGGTGAAGTTGAAAAGTGAATTAAAATGATTTAAGATTTAAATTGTTTTCCAGGAAAACTAATTAGTCTAGTGAGATTAAAGAAAGAAAGATAGAAAAATCAAGAAAAACATTTGACTTAATTTTCAGGCAAAGCAACTAATTGGAGGTTAGTTCTTACTGCATAAGAAGGTTACCACAGATGTTTAGAAAAAGAACAAGCTTAACTTTATAATAAAAGATGCTTGGATATCTTCAAGTGTTATTAACTAGTCTCTAAATGTAAAGCACAAATGAAATGAAAGTATGAATGAGTAGAATCAATTTAACTGTTTTATTTTTTTGGTTGAGACAGGGTTTCTCTGTATAGCCATGGCGTCCGGGAACTCAATTTATAGACCAGACTGGCCCCAAATTCAGAGATCTGCCTGCCTCTGCTTCCCTTGTGTGCCACTACTGCCCATCCCATCTGTTTTAATTTTTTAAGATTAAACAATTAGATTAGCACCCAGTGTTAGGATCATAACATTAGGCCTTTTCATGTTATTAACCAGTATAATTATTATGTTTTCAAATATGAGTTGAAAATACTTGTCTTAAAGCTATTTGTAGAGAAAGATATTACTAAAAAAGAAAATTTTCTAATCACCAGGATACAAATTTGAAAACTATTCCCTTTGCTTTGGGTGGAAATTGGGCCCACTGGATATGAGTGAGCAGCTGCAGTGTCTCAAGCAGGTGTGCTTGTTGGCCAAGTGCTGTCCTTTCCCTTTGAGTGGCAGGCCACGTGTCGTGGCTGATTCTGAAATGTTCAGAATTTCCTACCATCAAGGTCATAGCTTCTTTTTATAGAATGGATTATTGATTTCTGTACTGGAACTTCATTCTCAAGTTCCCTTCTTAAAGGAGGAAGTGCAGGGGTGGGAATAACCAAGGAGTAACTCCGAAACTCTTGAGAGTTGTGGTTTTTCTAACCAGTTAAAGAAGCTATCCTGCTGTTTATCTTATTTACAGATATTGTGGTTCCTGCTGTATAAAATACATTGGATACTTAATCTACTGTCTAGGATCAAAGTCGGTGGAAGGAGGGAAATTAATAGGAATTTTCTAAATTTCAAGAAACCAGTGTACCAGTTTTTGTTTGATAACTGTAGCGTTAAAGGATAAAGCAAGGTAGATACCCAGGCTGGAGAAAGCTGTTGTCTCAGCAGTACTTAGAGTAAGTTAGGAAAAGAAACAGTTTGAGTTTGAGACTAGTTAACTGAATGAGAAGTGTTTAATTGGTAAATACGAGTTCCCTTCAGATTACATGCCTTCAGAAGCTTTCTCAAAAGCGCAGACAGTGCAGTGCTTCACTCAGTACTGAGTAAATAGGGAACTATTGACAGGATAATTTCACTCTATAGTCTGAGTAGGTGCCTATGAATTTCACAGTTACTTAGGGTCTTGGCTTTCACCTTCAGTATCCAGTCTGTGGACACAGCCCTCTGGGTTCTACTTTAGAGTGTATCTGAAAACGTTTTCTTACCCTCTGGATTACGGTCTTGGTCTCAGCGGCATTATCTCCTAGATTATAGCAACAGGTGCCCCTCCCCCATCTTTTTGCTTCCACCCGTATCATTTTTCCAGTCTATCTTTGTAAAGCAGCTGGAGTGATCTCTTTAAAACGTAAATTGTCATTCTTGAATGAAACCCTTAATTTGAGGGTCATCATTCTCTGAATGAAAGTCAGAAACCACATGGAGCCTATAAAGTTAGTCCTCACTTCTGGCTCTGAGTGTCTTTACCTCTATTCCAGTTCCATTGACCCTCTTGTTTTTCCTGGAACACCCAGAGTATGTCCTTATTTTATGGTTGTAATCACAGCTTATCTACTTGTCTAAAATGTTCTCGGAGTATCAATTTGGTTCACACCTTCTGGGCTTGGCTAAAATGTCACTTTTCTAGCAAGTTCTTGCTAATGAGTTTTTTTAAAAAATTGGAATCGAAGCTGGGCAGTGGTGGCGCACGCCTTTAATCCCAGCACTCGGGAGGCAGAGGCAGGCGGATTTCTGAGTTCGAGGCCAGCCTGGTCTACAGAGTGAGTTCCAGGACAGCCAGGGCTATACAGAGAAACCCTGTCTCAAAAAATCAAAACAAAAATAAATAAATAAAAAATTGGAATCCTTGTTTCTTGTGGAACTGCAAATTGTTTTACTTTGCATTTTTCTCCAAGAAGTGGCATTATATTTATTTATTGCCCACTAAAATATAAAATTCATCCCAACAGTAATTTTTTAGATTGCTTTGCCTTAAGAGGTATGTGACATATATCCAATAGATATTTAAATTAATGTTCTTGACTAGACCTACACAAAGAAATTTTAACACATTTGGGTAAATTTCCAGATTAGATCAGTTGAATTTATTTCAATGGGAAATGCAGGTGGTTTTGTTCATGTAAAATGGATCTATTTTGGGGAAAATATTACAAGGTTTTGGCTGTGTATACAGTGTGTACATTTTGGCTTTATGTTGCTTGAGCATAGAGGCTAATCAGACTCACATGGCTTCCTATAGGATTTCTGATAAGGAAAATAACAGTAAATACTCTTACTTGTTTTTTAGGCTTTGAGTTTTGGGTTCTATTTCCTTCTGTAAGAATTCTTTTACTGTGCATTTGTATTCTAATGTGCCATTTTAATTTGGTGAATACTGGCATAGGTCATCACATTAGGGCTTATATGACTTAATTTGGAGTTTAAAGGTGGAAAGCTTGATGGGAGTGGATTGGTGTTAGTAAGATTGGGTCAAATTAAATAGGGCTGATATCTCATGCCTCTGAATAGCTGTGCTCACATGTAAACAGAACTGTAGTTGCTGTGGCAGGACGTGAAGTTTGCTGAGTCTTTAATGGAATATGAAACTATGTTACAGGCTTGCTCAAGACAGGGACTAGCTCTCTGGAGGCCTTTACTATAGCATTGTTTGGAACCTAAAGTTTAAGCTATTAGAGGTTCTTGATCACCTTAGAATTTTTTAAGAAGATACTTGGAATAGCTAAAACCATTTGAAAGGTGTGTGTTGAGATAAGCAAATTACTGCTTCTGTCCTTCCAGCTCCTCTTCTCTGCTTCCAGGAATCCTTACCCTCTTATCTTTGTAAGCTTTCAGATAGTCCTTGGGTTTGAAAGTACCCACAAACACATTCTTGAAAGCATACTATTTATTCTGCCATGTATCTTTAGAGCTTGTGTGCTCAGTCGTGTCTTTCATCTGCCTTTACCTGATGTTATGTAGATCCATTTTATTTTTAAGCTTTGCCTCATTCTCCATTGTAAGGGTACACCCTTTATTCATGCAGTGGAGGTGCACGAAACGCCTCTAATCCCAGTTCTCGAGAGGCAGAGGCAGGCAGATTTCTGAGTTTGAAGCCAGCCTGGTCTACAGAGTGAGTTCAGGACAGCCAGGACAAAACAGCAACAAAGAATATACCCTGATTAAAGAATGGGTACTGGACTGTTTCATACATGTTGGCTTTAGATTCTCATTTAGGTAGATACAAATGGTGAGATACCGATAGCAGGATTTTGGCTGTTTTATACCCCCAGAGTAGTTGATGTTGTGTTGTTTTGTTTTTGTAATTGTTTTATGTGCATTGGTGTTTTGTCTGCATGTATATGAGTATGTGTGCTAGACTCCCTGGAACTGGAGTTACAGACAGTTGTGAACTGCTATGAGGGTGTTGGGGATTGAGTACAGGTCTGGAAAAGCAGTCCGCCCTTTTATCCATTATGCCTGCCATCTGTCCAACCCCGTGCCCTCACAGTTTTACATAGTCTGTATGCCATTGACTGGCAGTACACGGGCTCAGCCAGTTAGGACTCAGCTTGCTTGCCTGTTCTTCCAAGCTCCTACATCTTTTCCCTCTGCTCGCCATCCTCTGTCTCCACTTAGATCGAAGGGATTTCTGTCCCAGACTATGCTTTTCAATTCTTCTGTGAAAATACTCTTCCTGAAATTGAAATATTACATAAAAACAGAAATGTATATAACATAACTTTTTTTAAAGTGTGCATTTATCTGGAAGTGTGTGCAAGTATGTGGGTGCTCAGGTGCTCTTGGAGGCCGGCTGTGCTCTGGCTGCCTGACATGCTGGGGACTGAATGGCAGTCCTCTGAAAGACAAGTAAATGCTCTTAACCACTGAGCCATTTCTTCACACACACACACACCCCCCAAATGTAACCTTTCTAAAATTAGGCTCTATAAAGGGTAGAATATTTTATGCTTAATAATTTGCTGTTATTTGTCAAGTGTAATGTATCGTGTTGCTGGTAAGTTTTTTTTGACATAGGGTCTTGAACTCCCTCTTTAAGTGAGGATGCCTTGAGGCTTTGAGGCCTTCTGCCTCCACCTCCTGAGCTGCCAAGTGTGACTCCACTTTTAAAATCAAGTGCTGGGTTTGGATTTGCCAAGAATGTGTTCTCCCACTGAGCTACTTTCCCAGGTCAATAATGGTTTTTCTTTTCTTTAAGTAGGTAGAGCAGAATTAATGTTAGAAGTTTAGAAAAAATTTTCCCCTGTATGGGACATAAGTGCAATATTTATGTTGCAATACGGGACTCTGCAGCTTTTGAGCATTCTAGCTGTGGTAGGTTACGGTGGAGATTCTGATTTGTTTTAAAAACAGATTTGCTTTTCATTAAGTGTCAACTGTAGTTAACATTAGTTCGGCTGAAGTGACAGGTGCAAAACTTGTATTATTGATGTGTAGTGGACTCTTGGGAGAAGGGGTGGGACAAAAACTTGCTTTTATCATTTGTTAATTTTGATAGGACATACTGTTTCTTTTGACAGAAATTCTGTTGTTGGAGCCCTTCAGTATTAAGAATTGAAAATCTAATAAAAAGTTGCCGTTATCCCTGGAAATGGTTCTTCCAGAATGAACTGGGAGGAATAAGATGGGATAAAGCTTGTTTTGTTTGCTCAACAGACAAAACACTGGAGACTAGGTAGAAAATTTGATGCTAGGACTGTAAGCTTTTAAGTCTGGCTGCCAGTACAATGCATCCCTTTTAGTGCCTCTCATCTGATACACATTAGCTGTGATAAGGTTGAACCAGAAGATCCAAATGCAGGTTAGAATTTCCTTGTGTTTTCCTGTGCTCTGTATGCAAGCCATTGTTTCTGAGTAGCTTTTAAAACACAACTTTCCTCATAGAAGCCGTCAGTTGCAGTTACTTGAAAAGTTAGACTTGCATGCAAAGAGAATGGGCCTTGAAGAATATGTGAGTGCAGCCAAAACTGAAGGAAAAAGTGGCCAAGGAGTCAGGAGAGCCAGGCTTTGTTCTGTGATTTGTTTAGTTAATAGTGTTGGCTTAAAAACAGTTTTACCTGCTTGAACGAGATCTTTTAGTTTTTAGAAGGTCACAGTAGTTTATCTTTGCATTTCTCCTAGCTCTAGAGCTCTTTGTACCAGGAGTGTTCTGTAAAATGTCTTATAACCTCAGGTGCCTGTGTTTGAGGTTGCAGTTACAATCGAGAGTTACAGGAGTAGTCATAATTTGGACAGGGCCTCTTTGTAGCCCTGACTATCTTGGAACTTGCTATATAGACCTGGCTGGACTTACAGAGATCTGTATATAGCCTAGGCTGGTTTCAGGTTTCTATATGTCCAAGGATGACCTTGAATTTGTGATTATCCACCCCTTCACACACCACCCCCGCCCCCCACTCCCGTTTCACTGTGTAGCCCTGACTGTTTTGGAACTCACCGATGATGCAAGGTTACCCATCCCCACCCCCACACCCTTCCATTTTTTTGAAACCTGACTTTACTCTGAACCCCTGGCTGGCCAGGAATTTGCTTTGTAGAACAGGCTGGCCTTGAACTCTCAAAGAGATCTATCTGGTTGCCTCTGCCTCCTGTGTGCTGGTTGTAAAGTCTCCATGGCTGGGCCATATTTTAGGAATGTTTTAGTTTTGTGTCCATGGCAATATCATATATGCCATTTATAAAATATCTAGCTGGGCAGTGGTGGCGCACGCCTTTAATCCCAGCACTCGGGAGGTAGAGGCAGGCGGGTTTCTGAGATCGAGGCCAGCCTGGTCTACAGAGTGAGTTCCGGGACAGCCAGGGCTTCACAGAGGAGAGAGAGAGAGAGAGAGATCGATCTATAAGGACAAAAAGCTGTGAGCCTAGAGGTGTTTGACAGTTTGTAGGCCCAGTTCTCTGTATTTCACTTTTTCCCCCAAATGATGTACAGCAATATATCTATCGTTCATATTCTTTTCTATCTGTTCACATAGAGCCTTTATTTTATTTTTCCTCTCAGTACTGGGGATGGAACCTGAGGCCTGTGCCTGCTGGGCAAGCCCTCTATTACTGAAGTACATCCAGCACAAATGTTTTTATTGTTATAAATTTAATATGGTTTTTGAGACAATGTCTAACAATGTAGCCTTGGCTTGGCCTGCAACTTGAATTCTGCTTCTTTATCCCAAGACCTGGGATTTATAGGTGTGTGCTGGTGCACTGGTGCGCCAAGCCTTTTAAATTAGTATTTTAATTTTTGCAGTGTTGGGGTATTATGCATGGCAGGCAAGCATGGGCTATATTTTTAGCCCTGAAACTTCAAATAAGTGTTCAGTTATTGGTGACTTACAGAAGGGGTAAGAGAAAAATTTTAGACTGTTTACCTGTTTCCAGAGGCACTTTGGGTTAGATAGACACCATCTGACTGAGCCAGTTTGTAATGAAACATTAAATTGTTTGAAAGTACCAGGCCTGAACTGATATCATAGAAGCTGCCACTTCTCTGATTGGTGTTGTTACAGTAGTATTTGGTGAGAATGCTGTAGGAATCCCTGACCTTCAGATAGCTCCTACTCTTTCATTTCTTTCTCCCTGGCTGTCCTGTAACTCACTCTGTAGATTAGTCTGGCCTCAAACTCAAGAGATCTGCCTGCCTGCACTGCTGCCACCCAGCTTTTTTGTGGGGTGTGCCCCACATGCAAGCAGAAGCCTCATAGGACAGAAGAGGGTGTTGGACTGTTTGGAATTGGAGCTACAGACAGTTGTTAACTGCCGTGTGGATGCTGGGAACCAAACCCAGGTCTTTTGCAAAAGCGACAAATACTCTTAATACTGAGCCATGTCTCTCGCTTCGAGTTGTTCCTATATCTTTTTCCCTTTAAGGTTTTTATTTTGTTTTGTTTTTTGTTTTTTAAAATTAGTGCTGGAGAGATGTCTCAGTGCTGGTTAAGTGCACTCACTGTTCTTCCAGAGTGCCCAGATTCCACCCCCAGCACCCACAAAGTGACTCACAGCTATCACTGCATGTACATGAAGTAAAGACATAATTTAGGCAAAAATACCTGTACTCATAACAATATTTAAAAGAAAGTTATTTTTTAAAGGGTTTACTTTTATTATTTTAACTCTATTTGTGTACATGTGAGCTGGCACCCTTGGAAGCCAGAAGTTTTGGATCTCTGGAACTAAAGTCATAGGGAATTATGAGGTGCTCAGTATGGGTGTTGGAAATTTGAAGTCCTTTGCGAGAGCAGATTACTCTCTCAACCATGAAGTCATCTTTCTAGCCCTAAAATTATTGATTATGCTTATTAGTCAGGGGCTTACTTTGTAGCCATGGCTGGCCTAGAACTCTCCCTGTGCCCTAAGGTGGCCTCAAACATCTGCTTCTGCTTCCCAAGAGCTGAGATTAAAGGTGTATGCCACTAAGTCCAAATTTGGGGGGAAAAAAAAAATCCCTGCAGTTATTTTTGATAGAGTAGACAAAGTTGGCATAAGAATTATCATTTCCCTGTCTCAGCATCCTGAGAGCTGAGATTATAGCCATTCCTGGTTGATTTTGTATTCTTGAGGCGGTGACATGAAAAGTGGCAAAAAGAGCCAGGCAGTGGTGGCGCACACGTTTAATCCCAGCACTTGGGAGGCTGAGGCAGGTGGATTTCTGAGTTCGAGGCTAGCCTGGTCTATAGAGTTCCAGGATAGCCAGGGCTACACACAGAGAAACCCTGTCTCAAAAAAAAGAAAAAAGAAAAATGGCAAAAAGGAAAACCTGTACCAGAGGCATGAGCATGGGTGTGTGCTTGAGCAGAGTCTGTAGACAGTGGGGATACAACAAAACCACACGGCCCATTAATTCACTATGTGACTTGAGGCAAATCCTTTCACTTATAATAGCTCGTGTATGTGTGCGCGCGGCACGTGGACCAGGCTTGCCCTAAATTTGTTGTAAGAATAACCTTGAATTTCTGATCTTCCTGCTTCTACCATTCAGGTGCTAAGATTACTGGGTATGTGCCACACACCCGATTTATGAGGTGCTGCTGATCCTACTAGGCTTGTAATGTTAGGCAAGCACTCTACCAACCGAGCTGTATCTGCAGACCTAAATGATTTGACTGTGCTTAATGGATTAATAACATATTTGGGGAGCTAGTTCATAATATTTTAATAAAATCAAATTTTTGAAGTAAAATTTTGTTAATTATTCTCAGCCTATTTACAAATGAATACCGTATTTTAAACAGAATACATGTAAAAGAGCGAGTCACCAAAAGCAGAAAAATATGGTAGTTTTGTGAGCTGAACAGAAGAAGGAAATTTTCTTCCAAGTACCCTTAATTATGATTTGAATGAATTTTTAAGATCTCAAGACAATGAAAAAATGAGTTAGACATGATTATTATAAGACCTGTGCTTAAGATCTTATGTATGTCCCCTTCTCTGAATATTTATGGGTGTCAGTTTAGCATTTGTTACATTTTACCTGTTTTGGTCTTTTAGAGAATCTATTCTTTCTGAAGGCTTCATGTTTATTCATCCGTTATTTACTTCATTTTACCTGTGTTTTTTCCCCCAGGTTTTTCGTTGGAATATACGTTGCACATTTATGGCGATTCTGAGTGTGAGGGCAGACTTCTGCCAGGCTCAGCACAGCCTTTTCGCTGACAAGTGAGCTTGGGGGTTATATGTGCCATAATTAACATTGCCTTGAAGACTCTGGACACCGAGACTGGCCTCAGAAGTAGTAGGCTTTTTTTTTTTTTTTTTTTTTTTAAATTGCAAGCATATTCTTTTAATGACTCCAGTAAAATTAAGCATCAAGTAAACAAAAGTGGAGAAGAACCTACACTTCTAACTTGTCTCACTAGTGCCTAAATGTAGTGTAAAGGCTGCTTAAATTTTGTATGTAGTTGGATTTTTTTGGAAGCTGAAGGTATCCATCTGCAGACATTGAGGCCCAAGTTGAATTTGGATTCAAGTGGATTCTTAATACTTCTGCCTGTGTTGAAGAGAGAAGCTTCATAAAGAATAAGCACGTTGAATAGAGAAAATAGTGATCAATAATAGGCATTTTAGTGGTCTTTTTAATGTTTTCTGCTGCGAAACATTTCAAGATTTATTGATTTCCTCCTTCCCCCATTTCCCCCACCACACCCACTCACACGCGCACGCTCACTTTTTATTTGCCATAATGAACCGTCCGGCCCCTGTGGAGATCTCTTATGAGAACATGCGTTTTCTGATAACTCACAACCCCACCAACGCGACTCTCAACAAGTTCACAGAGGTAAGATTGTAGCATAGTCTACTTTGGGGATTGATTTTTCTTAACTATGAATGTTTATCGTTTCGTAGTTTACACGGGGTTGAATTGTTACAATAGAATTTTTGAAAGAATATGGAATTTGGGGATACTGTAGATTATCTAGTACTTGCTCTGTGTTTATTAGCAGTACTTTTTGCCATTTTCAGTTAAAAACTCAACATTTATTGACCATAGTATGTACTTGGCATTGTAGTAAGCACTGAGAGTACTGTCTGTGTTTAAGGTCAAGGTATGAGTGAGACCACAGGTACTATTGTTTGCTCTCTCCTAGAGGTAATCTACTCAGCTTCAAAGCTGTTTAGTCATTTGCCCAAAGGCTCACTGAATTTGGTAGAACTAGCACCTTAAGCCTGTCATACTTACTAGGACACATGTTAAGGAGTGGGCGAGATGGGTGACAACCTGAGTTCTACCCTTGGGAATATGAGAACTGATTCCCCAAGTTGTCCTCTGACCTCTGCACACTGCCATAACACACATGCGTCTCATATGCACTAAATTAAAATTTAACAATTAAAAAAAATAAGCTGGGCAGTGGTGGCGCACGCCTTTAATCCCAGCGCTCGGGAGGCAGAGGCAGGCAGATTTCTGAGTTCGAGGCCAGCCTGGTCTACAGAGTGAGTTCCAGGACAGCTAGGGCTACACAGAGAAACCCTGTCTCGAAAAACCATATATATATACATACACATATACATATACTCATATTATACTTCAACCACAAACTACTTGGTAACAGTAGTTACCACAAATATACAGGTGTCCAGAAACTGGGGCAGGAAGTGGTAATGAGTAGTAAAACATGGGGCCTCAGTTTTCCCCTCTAGGTAACGAAGAAAGTCTGTACTCTTTAGGGCATATTTAAATGTAAAGTTTTTAGTCTTTCTTAGATTATACCGTCACATGTGAATTCTGTTGATGTGGTATAAAGTACCACATCATACCACATGGAGGTATGATGGATCATAACATCCATCATATGGAGGATCAGTCATCAGGGACTCTTGTTTTATGGGTGCCAAAGCTGAGGCCAAATAGTTTTACCATAAAATAATGTAATAGTTTTCTGATGAGGGATAACCATGCAACTCATTTTTAACTAACACACACACACACACACACACACACACACAC
>JADRCH010005048.1:0-15753 GCA_019843965.1 Rhynchomys soricoides
TTGCCATGGCACTCACTGGAAGACATAAAATGAACCACAGAAAGTATCCTCATGTCCATGAAGCATGTTCTCTGACACAGATTGAAGAAGCCTACATTGGCCTTGAATTTGCTATTATTCAGGGGATGACTAGGGCCCTGTCCCCCTACCCCCTTGCAAATGCAGAGATGAGGGATGTACCTCAGAGTAGGCTCATGAAGTTTCTTTTCTATCACAGGTCTGTTTACTGTAAACCACACCAATACACACAGGTCTGTGAGTTCTTCCTTACCCTGTTGACCTGACTGACACAAAAGCCTGGCCCCCTAAAACAAAGACATGTGAGCTTTTCATCCTGATCATGGACTAATTCAACAATTTCAAGCCTAGATGAAGACATGTTGAAGCAAGCATTGTGGGCTAACCAGACATCCTTTCTTCCCAGCTCACCCTCACCCCCAAATTACTCAACCCTAAATTAGGGATGGAGGACCTCTCAAAGGTTTGAGAAAACCAGCCCTCAAGGTGAACCTGGATCATCTTCCTTAGTTGGCACTCTGCTGTGTAGTCTTTCCCTCCATGTGTTGGCTATGTGTGTTCTCTCACCCGTAGTCAAAGCTTTTCTATAGGTGTTCTTTCTGGCAGATATCCCTGCTCTGTTCCAGAATTTCCCAACATGCCACATGTTGCATCTCAGATTTTTTCACTCTTAATTCTTTAAGTGGCAGAGAAAATGAATACAATCAGACCTCAAGGCCATTGCTGTAAGCTGGCTACAGAGAGTACAGGAGGGACCAGAAAACCCATTTACTCTAAAGATATGAGGAATCTGACTGCATCCAGGTGAGAATGGGGCAGCCAGGGAAGTGTGCTCCTAGCAAAGCAGGTCTCTCAGGAGCAGGTAGTCAGCTGACCACCATCAGCTTGTAATCCTGGCCCTTGCCTGTGGGGCATTCCTTTTGTCTTGGTCATCCTGACTAGCCTCTGGAAAGATGTTTTTACCAGATTTTGTTCATTGCCTTGCTTATTCCTTGACCCAGAACTGATCTTATCATTTTGCATGTACTTAAAGTGGTATAAAAGTAGACTGCAAAAAAATAAATTTGCTTGCGCCTCAGAACTGGCTGGGGTCATGCGACAATGTTGTCTAATTGTCTTTTTTCATTTTAATCCTCACTCCTGCCCTGGAGAACGTGTTGACTAACTGAGCTGGCTTGGCCACAAAATAAACTAAAAGCACTTGGGTTCATTTAGTTACCATGCCCACTTATCAGAATAACAGGTTCATCACCACATTAACACCAACTGTTATTAGTTACAACCGGTGGGATGAGCTATAAATCAAATGAGATGACTGGTTACTGCCATAACTATCGGGCCACCATTGCACTGGGAGGTACATCTTCCTTATTATACTCCCAAGGTTCATAGCTGGGTAAGGATGTTTATTACTTTACACACAAGATAGCATCCATAGAAAGTGCCATGGTGATGACAAGTGTCCTGAGGAGCTGTTTGACAAAATTCCAGTGCTTGGTCAAGCTGGACCCTCCGCTCCCCTTGGTGGAAATTTGCTTAATACCTTTTGCTGTTCTTATATTTCTCACTGTTAAAGGCCTCTCCAAAGGCTAGAGCTGGGACAATAAAAAGCTGCTGTAAACAAGAATGAAATTAGGAGACACTCCCTGGGAAAGAACAGATATGCAGAAAATTGAGTCTTAAGAATGTATTATTTACACACACATTTAGATCACTAATGAGTATTGATAGTAAGTATGAGTCAGAGAATTTGAGAAAAAATATTAAAGAAGTGAAACTTAGGGAAATCATAGAAGCTGACAAACTGTAATTGAATCGCTAGGTTTTTATGTTCTGCTTTAAAAACAAGGAACTTGTATAAATAGGAAGAGATTCTAACCATATAGTTAATGGCAAGCCTTGTGTAGTGGCTATTCTTTGTCAACTTGACTATTTCTGGAGTGAATCCAGAATTAGAAGGCTCACCTGTGATCCAGATATTGAAGCTGGAAGACGTAAGTTTCTGTCCTGGATCTTGGCATAGAGATCTTGAGGCATAGTGGCCCTCAAAAGCTTAGCCCCAGGCAAAGTAGTACACACCCTTAATTCCAGGAGACTGAGGCAAGGACATCTCTGAGTTCAAGGTCAGCCTGGGCAAAACAAGTCCCAGATCCAGGCGGGGTGGTGCACACCTTTGATCTGGGCCACACCTTCTTCGGGAGATCTACATAAGAACATTGGAAGAAGGAAGTTTCGTTCTTCTTCACCTTCATGCCTTGTGGGACTGAGCAACTGCTAGATCCTTGGACTTTCATTTACAGCTGCTGTTGACCATTGTTGGGGAGTTGGACTACAGACTGTAAGTCATCAATAAATTCCCTTACTGTATAGAGATTACCCATAAGTTCTGTGGTTCTAGAGAACCCTGACTAATACACCTTGGTGTGGGGCAGTGATCTGGCAGGCAGTCTGGCATCCGGTTGAGCACAGGCTGAAAACTTTGGGAGACCCAGCAGAGTAATTTGCAAGGGACCAGAAAACGTTTTTGCCAAAGCGCCTGGAAGGCTTTTTGGCTCCAGTCATATACAGTCATATATCACGCCCTGGTAGAGGCGTGGCCACACAGCCCCAAGCTGTCCCCATGTTAGTAGGACACCTAGAGGCTTAGCCACACCCCTTCCCAGTTATCTGTCCCATCTCTCTCTGGGAGAGGCGGGAGGTACAGTTCCATCCATGCCACTTTCCACATGATGAAAATAAATGCCTTAGAATTATGGACTGTCTCTTCATCTGGACCCACTGTGGGAATCGAGGGATCTGGCCCTCGATTAATGAGCCGCAGCTAACCTCTCATCATGGGAACCCTGGTGCTCCTAGATGGTACCCATTTGCCTAGCCTGGCGCCCCAAAGGAGCAGAGACCTGGTCCCGGAGGGAACCACAGCTACACTCCTGCTAACCCTTCTGTGGCACCCTGTGGCAACTGCGGTGCCCAGGGGTACAGAACTCATGGAGACGGCTGCTGCTGCTCGTTCCCTGGGAAAGGCCCCTTCCCCCACCCACGGGCAGAGCCCCCAGAGGTTTCACACAGGCCCCCAACCTGCCCATCAGACTGTGGGGGAAGATGCTCAGCGACTTCTTGAGTGTCCTGTCTCACCCAGAGCCGCAGAGCCCCAGGACAGGCACATGGGGCTTCATTCTACAACGCCAGGCATGTTCCCAACATCTTGGTACCATTCTGAAGGCAAACGTAAGCAGTTTTAGAAATCCTGATGTTCTTTTATTCTTTACAGAATTGTAGTAAAGTTAGGAATTGTACTGAACCAAGAGTTCATGAAAGACACAGAGGAAGGCATTTTAGCTCAGTGAACTGCCTGCATTCCTGAACATACTTGGCAGACCCAAACTCATCTGATTGACCACCTTTGCTTAAGCAAGAGGCTGCACAATATTTTAAGAAGTGAAAAAAAGGAACGGGGCTGGAGAGATGGCTCAGAGGTTAGGAGCACTGACTGCTCTTCCAAAGGTCCCGAGTTTGAATCCCAGCAACCACATGGTGGCTCACAACCATCTGTAATGATGTGTCTTCTGGTGTGTCTGAAGACAGCTACAGTGTGCTTACATTAAATAAATAAATAAATTTTTTTAAAAAAAGGAAAAAAGAATGGTAGTCTTATGCCAAATATCAAAGAAATGCAGAGGAAGGAAAGTGAGAATTAAATAAGGGTCAGAGAAATTAAACTTTTGTGAAAAGCCAAGTTTGATATAACATGTATAGGAAATAACATTTCATCTATTAACCTTATGCCAAACTGAAACAGAATCAAATTCAAATAGAGTAATCCTGTCTGGTATTTCTGTAACTGCAAGGCTTTACGACTCCAATCTTAAGGAAGAAGATATTCAGTTTAAAGAAAATTGATTTTATCATATTAATTTTTAGTTCTCAAAAAATTGTTGTTTGCTTGCTTTGTTCCTCTCTCAATATTCTTATGTAGTCAAGGAAGACTTTAGAAGGAAACGTATTTTGACAAGCTGTGTAATCAATGAATTAAATTTCTGAGGAAACCATTTGGTGTACAAATGAAGTCTCTAAGAGACACAAGTTGTCAAGAGTAGGAAAAGCCATACTGAGATGTGCTTCCTCTCTGTCCCACTCTCATGAAGCAAATGATGTCCCTTGTCTGAGCCATCCTTCCCTTCACCACTCTTGCATCCACCCTTCTCCAGGCTCTGCCCTCAGCCAAGGCTGGTTCCCAGCAGCACCATCACTATGAAAGTCAGTCATTACAGAGGAATCTCTTAGGTTAGCACCACTGGATTTTACAGCCACAGTTCACAAAATAAGAATTCTGCCTTTACTTCACATGAAAGAATCATGTGAGAAAGTTTGAGATGATCTTGGGGAGACGTATAAAGACTAAAGTAAGAACTACATATATAATGCTTCAAACTTGTCAATCAGGCATCTGGTAATCAAGTCCATCCTCTATGCACAAGGAGTACATTTGGTTTTGGTCCTTATTATAGTATGTGAGTTGGTTGCTATTGACAACGATGATGTTACTCTGTAGTGGTATACATTAAAAAAGAGAACCAGCACGTTCCTGTGCAACTGGATGGCTATAGCAGATCTCCTGCCGGGTGATCTCACTCTCTCAGCCCACCAACTCTCTGGAGCTGAGTCCCTTGGTGGATCTCTGCTGCCAGGCTCACACAGTAACTGCCTGCCCCATGGTCAGCCATCTTAACACCCAATTACTCGGTAGAATTAAAACTCTTAAGCATATAGTTAACCACTCATATTTATGTATCAATAAAAACACAATTTACAAGATGCCAATACAATAATTTCAGAGCCAATTGATAATGATAAAAGCTGCCCACCTAGATTAGACAACTTATTCCAAACTAATAACCTTTATGATAACATAACCATCGGTGGTGCTAAGCCAGTTCAGGTCTACTGCCATCTTCCTTCTCTCTTCTCTCCCAAGATCCTGTCCTGTGCCATTCTTAGCTCCACCTCCCTGTTTTCTCCCTGTCCAAGCACAGGGCTCCTGTTGCCCTAATTAGGCAGGGAAAAATCCTGCAACAGTTCTCTCTCTCTCTCTCTGTGGGTGTGTGTGTGGGTGAGAGAGAGACAATACTTTCTGAATTAAAGCGGATCAGAGATTCTATATACTAGAACAAAACATGACTGACAATGAAGGGGAGACAACCACTAATCCCCATTCACCTCAGACTGGCACCAATGCAGACCATTTCATAGTCCAACTTGGTGAGAAATATAAAGTTCATGGAGCTTCTGACATGCTCAGCAGAGACATTATTACAGGAGCTTGGGTGACCCCACGAGGAACACAAGAGTAACTATACCACAGCCTGTACTCAGATTCAGGTCACAGAACAACCATGTAGCAGAATGGTAATAGTTTCGTGGTACACTGATAGTCACAGAAGAAATTTATTAATCAAGGTATATTTCAAACACACTGATTTATAGAGTGGTGGCAGATTACATCAAAGATATGTCTTCACTGTCATCTGATCATATTCTTAGCACCTGTGCTCATGGATATTAGATATTTAACATTTCAAAATAATCAGGGCTGCAGAGATGGTTCAGTGGTTAAGAGCACTGACTACTCTTCCAGAGGTCCTGAGTTCAATTCCCAGCAACCACATGTTGGCTCACAGCCATCTGTAATGAGATCTGATGCCCTCTTCTGGTGTGTCTGAAGAGAGCAAAGTATACTTCCATACATAGAATACATAAATCTTTAAAAAAGAAAAAAATAACGCAGTGGGTATACAGAGTTAGGGCACACAATGAGATATTCTTTGCACTTGTAGGGTTATTCTCCAGTATGAATATTCTGGTGTTTAAGGTCTAAAGTAGATTAAGACATTTTGCCACATTCTTCCCATGAATAAGGTTTCTCCACGGTATGATATAATTTGTGGAGAAGGTATGAGAGAGTAGAAAGGGGTTTTGAACATGCGTCACATTTGTGTGGTTTCTCTTTGGTATGAGTGTTCATGTGGTTGTTTGTTTTGTACAGAAAGGTATTGGTGGATACAAAAGTCCTTGACACATCACATATGTAGTGTTTCACTTGACAATGAATTGTTCTATGTCCCTTCAGTTTGGAGACACAGGCAAATATTTTGCCACACTCTTCAAGAGTGGCATTGCTCTTCAGTAGTAACTATTTTATACTGATAATAGTCAATGGAAAGACTTTCCATCCATCACATTTCTATGCTTTCTCTTAATATTGTATTCATTTGTTTCTTCAGTTGTGAAGTAGAGTCAAATATTTTCCTGCATTCTTCACACTGGTAAGATTTCACTGCAGTGTTACTTAATTTGTGCTGAATCAGGCAAGAATTAGAAGACAAGGCTTCCCCACATTGTTCACACTTGTATGGTTCCTCTCCAGAATGAACAAACTTGTGTTTCTTAAGGGTAGACAGTGTATAAAAAGCTTTGCTATATGAACTGTTGGATATCTTCTAAGGGCTGAAGGAAATTTGCCACACTCTTCACACTTGTAGGGTTTCTCTCCAGTATGAACTGTCTTGTGTGTGTTAAGAACTCTGTGAGAACAAAAGGCTTTGTGACAGTCTTCACACTTGTATAATTTCTCTCTAGTATGAGTTATTTTATTTTCCTGTCTTGTGTGTGCTAAGAACTTTGTGAAAACAAAAGGCTTCGTGACAGTCTTCACACTTGTATAACTTCTCTCTAGTATGAGTTATTTGATTTTCCTGAAGTTGTGGAGAACAGGAAAACTTATGGTTTCATTCTGTAGACTAGTAGGGATTGTCTTCAGAATGGATTGTTTGCTGTCCTCTAAGTTTGGAAGAAGAGGAAAACCATCTGCAACAAGCTTTCCACTTGTAGGGATTGTCTTCAGAGTGAATGAAGATAAGCAAAAACTTTTTTTTCTCTATTTTTTTTTTTGCATACTTTATTTACATTTCAAATGTTTCCCCCTTTCCAGCTCTCTCCTTTGGAACCTCCCCATTCCCTCCCCTTCCCCCTGCCATTATGGGTGTATTCCTCCACTCACCCACCCATCCACTCTCGTCTTCCCTCTTTGGCATTCTCCTATACTGGGGGATCTAACACCCTCAGGTCTAAGGGTCTCTGCTCCCACTGATGTGTAACAAGACCCTCCTCTGCCACATATGTGGACAGCCACATGGCTCCCTCCATGTGTATTCTTTGGTTGGTGATCCAGTTTCCCGGAGTATCGAGGGGTCAGGCCAGTTGCCACTATTGCTCCCTCCCTGGGGCTGCAAACTCCCTCAGCTCCTTCAGTCCTTTTCCCAACTCCTCCATCTGAGACCTCACACTCAGCCATACGGTTGCTGTGACTCTTGGGTATTTCGAACTTTTGGGCTAATAACCACTTATCAGTGAGTACATAGCATGTTCATTCTTTTGTGACTACGTTACCTCACTCAGGATATTTTCAAGTTCCATCCATTTGTCTGTGAATTTCATGAAGTCATTGTTTTTAATAGCTGAGTAGTATTCCATTGTGTAAATGTACCACATTTTCTGAATCCATTCCTCTGTTGAGGGACATCTGGGTTGTTTCCAGCTTCTGGCTATTATAAATATGGCTGCTACGTACATAGTGGAACATGTGTCTTTATTACATGTTGGAGCATCTTCTGGGTATATGCCCAGGAGTGGAATAGCTGGGTCCTCAGGTAGTATTATGTTCATTTTTCTGAGGGTCTGCCAAACTGATTTCCAGAGTGGTTGTACCAGCTTGCAACCCCACCAGCAATGGAGGAGTGTTCCTCTGTCTCCACATCCTCACCATCATCTGCTGTCACCTGAGTTTTTGATCTTAGCCATTCTGACTGGTGTGAGGTGGAATCTCAGGGTTGTTTTGATTTGCATTTCCCTGATGAGTAAGGATGTTGAACATTTCGTTAGGTGCTTTTCAGCCCTTCGAGTTTCCTTAGTTGAGAATTCTGTTTAGCTCTCTTCCCCATTTTTTGATAGGGTTATTTGGATCTCTGGTGTCTAGCTTCTTGAGTTCTTTGTATACATTGGATATTAGCCCTCTATCGGACGTAGGATCAACCTCCCAATCTGTAGGTTGCCGTTTTGTCCTACTTACAGTGTCCTTTGCCTTACAGAAGCTTTCTAATTTCATGAGGTCCCATTTGTCGATTCTTGATCTTCAGCACAAGCCACTAGTGTTCTGTTCAGGAACTTTTCCCCTGTGGCCATGTGTTCGAGACCTTTCCCCACTTTCTCTTCTATTAGATTCAGTGTATTTGGTTTTATGTGGAGTTCCTTGCTCCACTTGGACTTGAGCTTTGTACAGGGAGATTGGAATGGAACAATTAAGCGAAAACATTTTGCCACATTCTTCACACTTGGATGGTTTCTCTCCGGTATGCACTGTTTGATGTTCTTGAAGGTAAGAACAAGAAAACCGTTTGCCACACTCTTCACACTTTAAGTCTTTGAATATAATATGAGCTGCTTTGTCCTCAATGAGGAAAGCAGGCTTAATAAATCTTTTTTGTCTCAATTCACACTTGTAGGGTTCATCTCCATTATGAACTGCCTTGTGGATCTTAACGGGTAAGTGTTAACAGAAAGTGCTGTGACACTCTTCACACTTGTATGGCTTCACTCCAGTATGAATTGTTTGATGTTCCTGAACCTTTGAAGAACGGGCAAACCCTTTGCCACATTCTTCACATTTGTAGGATACTCTTCAGAATGAATTCTGTGATGATCCCAAAGATATAAAAGATAGCAAAAGGATTTGCCACATTCCAGACACCTGTACCTTCCCTGCCCCCTGCCACACACACCCCAGAATCAATTCCCTTATGTAGGTTAAGGACTAAAGTAGAGGAAAATGATTTTCCACATTCTTCACACTTGTAGGGTTTCTCTCCATAATGAATTCTTTGATGTTGCTTCAGCATTGAAGGATAGTAAAATGAATTTTCACATTCTTCACACTTGTAGGATTATTCTTCAGTATGATATTTCAAGTGATGAGAGACTACTAAGGGTTTTATGACATTCTTTATATGTGTGGGGTTTTTCTCCAATACAGCATGTCTAGCATACAGAAAGTGTTGACTGAGAACTAAGGGCTTTACCACAGTCTTCATAGTTGTAGGGTTTCTCTCCTGTACAAATTCTCTGGCACTGAAAACTTAGAGATTTGTGATCAATGGCCTCACTCAGATAGCTAAACTCATTGCCTGTTGAGCAAAAATTAAGATATGAACAAAAGCTAAGAAATATTCATCATACCTACAATGTTTATCTTTAAAACAAAGACCTTTACTCCCACATTTAACCATAAATGAAAATCTACAGTATATTTCAATAGCACTGAATGTTAAGTCAAAAAATATAATAGGTGAAGTAATTTATCCTTCTACTGGAATAACTGCAGAATCAAATAGAACATAGATATAATGTCATATTTTTCAAAGTTAAATAGCTAAGTAAGTTGTAAGAGCATTTTACTAACAAGCCCATTAAGCAATATGAATATGATATAGCTGGACATCCATGAAGGTATAAAGTAGTGTATCCTGGAAAGAGAAAGCTAATTGTGATTGTGTGAGATTGGGCCATCATCAAAATAAAAAGGAAATTTATTGTTCACTTAAATCCTTGTAACTAAATATGTGATGGGAAAAAATTACAAGATATTTCTGTCAGTTATAAAGCAATTTGATGAGATGAGTTTCACTGAGATGAACATGTGATCTAAATGTGTTAGAAAAAAATGTTACGGGATTTTCTAGGAAAGAAACTCATGTGTAAAGTCATTGTCTTACCTTGGTGATTACAAATGTGTGCAATTTTCTGAGGCAAAGAAACAGTGCAAAGTCTGTTATTACTGAACTGCCCTATGTGGCACCATTTTGCCTGAGTTTTATCCAATTGTTGCACCAGCTGACAAATCCTGCTGAGAAAATATTCTCACACAGTGCACATGCAGCTTTGGAAGATCCACTGTCTTACAACATCAAACAAATTGAATGGATGGAACTGAAACTGGCTTGCCTTTCATATGAAGTAATTGTTCTTGAGGTTATCAGCTTCTATTCATGTTTTTAAAAGCATTAAAGATATTTATCTAGTCACTTATGTCTTTGCAAATTCTTTTAAACTGTAGCCATTTGGAGAAAGTGAGTAAGCACAAGAACTGTAGTGATAATTGTACACTTTTCATTCATATAGCTTTCTCTTAAGAAATCAACCTTACTTGTGGCCTTCCCAGCCTTGAGAAGGCTGAACAGACCTTGAGTGCTTGCCACAAAGGACTTTATCAACTTCAGTGGAGTCATTTGCCTTGGTTTCATGTGCAACTTCCTACAGGAACTTAGAAGAATAGACTGCCCTCTGACCTTGCTTTGCAACATAATCCAGCGGAAACAAAGGCTGGGGTCTGTGGGCTTTCCCTATATAAACACAGTGCAGAATATTAAACTTGGAGCCTTGATCAGAACCTTGTCTGGGTTTCATTCTTCTCTTGCACCCACCCCCCCATCTCTTTTTCATTTCCAGCCTTCCTTTCGGGTAAACCCAGTTCGCTCAAGGCTGCTGGATGTCTATACCTACTATTTTCTTCTCTGATTGTATTCTCTATGATAAAACAAGGTAATGTAGAAAATCCGTAGGCCTGACTAAGATTTAGTAAAGGTACACTATAAAGCAGTTGTTCTTAACTTTTGTGTGATGACAAAGGAATCTTTCACAGGCATATTTACAGTTATGAAGTAGCAATGGAGACAATTTTGTGGTTAAGGTCACTACAAAATGAGCTGTATTAAAGGCCGGTAGTATTATGAACATTGAGAACCTCTGCTGTAAAGGAATCAAGACAATGAATTTTTGAGGATGGAATTTTTAGCAAAGATAAATTACTTTCATTTATTACATCAGAATACTATGAGAGTCACTAATTTAGTGTAAGCTGTTATAACAAAGGTAATTAATCAGTATAGAGTCATATTGTCAATGATTATCTATCCTTAATGTGACGAGAACTATGATTATATTCATGATAAGTATAGATGTAATTCATTTGCAGAGACAATACTGGAAGGAGAGACACATTTATACTTTCCATTAGTCAGTGCTCTGCACATGCCAAAGTTAAGCATAAGGCAGGTATCTAAACACAGTGAAGTTCAACTTAAAGATTGCTTAATATCAAATAATGTTCAAAATCATGTATACTTTAAAAAAAAACTGAGTATTGAAACTGAATTCTTGAGTTAAAAGGGTTAAATCTACACACTATATTTACATGGAGAACACTGCTAGGATCCAATAGCACACTTAAGCTCAGATGGAAAGTAAACCTATGAGAATAAATGGTGTGCTAGCCTCATCACAAGATAAGGATGCATGAGGAATAGGACTTGCCAGCATCTGCAGCTCCTGTCGCCCTCTAGCCTGTAAGTCAGACCAGAACTGCCCACTCCTTATCTGTAGGAAAGATGAATTACCCCTCATGTCTCTCAATACAGGAGCATGGATTCTCTCATGCTGGGGAGGATCTCAGATTCTGGACTCACACCCTAAATCTCTCAAGCAGTGGAGACCCCACTGTAATTACTTTGTACTCAATGTCTACTGAACAAATCTGGAAGCCAATGGCCCTATGCACATAAGAAGGAAGTTTAAACAAAATCAATAGGAGACCTTTAGAGGGGAGCACGTGTTCCCTTCTTCCTTTTGGACTCATGTTAAATATAGACATAATGCTTCCTACAGGTCTAGTGACTAGACTCTGCAACAAAGCATTTTACCAGCTCCACATAATTGGAAATATCATGGTTATATACACAATATTATAAAATTTTATGAATAAAAGGTTTTTTTACTTCTTAAATTTAAATTGTAGGGCTTACATCTATAGCAGAAGCCCCCTACTTTGGCAGAGGCAATGCTGGTACCCAGAACCCAAGATAAGACTATGCCCATAGATCACAAACACCCCTTAGAGTCCGAGCAGCTTTGCCCAAACAGCTCGCACTCCCCTCATCACCGTATCCCAGCCAATAAACCATGCAGAAGCTCACTGCTCTACCAGAGGACACAATTGGAACTTGGAACCCAGGTAAAACTCCAGAACCCCAGAAACAATGCGCCCTGAGCCCAGAGGCCATGCCAGCACCCACAAGGCTAGAGGCCACCCAGGCTTTCAAAACCGAGGTACCATAGTGAACCAGTAGACTCACCTGTCACCATAAACACAGGCCACCATGCCAGAGGACCAGAGAGGAAATAGACACTATGGAGAAAAAACCCATTAAGTAAGACAAATGCAGAAATCAGGACCAAAACTCATCATCAAACCCAGATGGCTAGAGGCCAGTGTAAGGACAGAACAACAGCCTAGGCTATTGTCACCACCAGAGCTCAGCTATCTCACTACAGCAAGCCCTGAATATTCAAACACAGCTGAAGTACAGGCAAAAGACTTTAAAACCAACTATATGAAGAAGATAGAGGTCCTTAAAGAGGAAAGTAGTGAATTCCTTAACGAAATTCATGAAAACACAATTGGAGGAAATCAATACATCTCTTAAAGAAAGCCAATATAATTAAATAAATAAGTGAACAAATGGGAAAAGGAAATGAATGAAATTGTTCCAAGACCTGAAAACAAAAATAGAAGAAATAAAGAAAACACAAACTGAGGGAATCCTGAACATAGGAAATCTAGGCATGTTAACAGGAATTACAGATGCAAGCATGGGCAGCAGAATACAAGAGAGAATCTCAGATGCAGAAGGTACGATTGAAGAAACTGATACAGAAGTCAAAGAAAATGATGATTCTAAAGAATTCCTGGCACAATGAATGGAGAAAATCTGGGACACCATAAAAAGACCGAGAATAAGAAAGATAGGAATAGAAAAAGAAGAATGCCAGCACACAGGTGTAGAAAATATTTCCAACAATATCATAGAAGAAAATGTTCCAAACTTAAAGTAGGAGATGCCTTTAAAGGTACAAGATACTTACTGAACAACAAATAGATTGGTCCAGAGAAGAAAGTCCCTATGCCAGATAATAAACAAGACACTAAACATACAGAACAAGGAAAGAATATTAAAAGCTACAAGGTGTAAAAAGCCAAGTAACGTATACAAGGAGACCTATTAGAATCACTCCTGGCTTCTGAACAGAAGCTCTAAACCCAGAAAGGATGGACAGATGTCTTGTAGATTCTAAGAGACCATGGACGCCATCCAAGCCTACCATATCCAGAGGTAGAAAACAAGATATTCCATGTCAAGGTCAAATTTAACCAATATCTATCCACAGATACAGCCCTGCAGAAGGCACTAGAAGGTAAACTCCACCCCAAGGAGGATAAATACCTGCATAAAAAGTCTCTCATGTCAGCAGGCAGTGGTGGCGCACGCCTTTAGTCCCAGCACTCGGGAGGCAGAGGCAGGCGGGTTTCTGAGTTCGAGGCCAGCCTGGTCTGCAAAGTGAGTTCCAGGGCTACACAGAGGAACCCTGTCTCAAAAAACCAAAAAAAAAAAAAAAAACCAAAGTCTCTCATGTCAAAACAGACTAGGGCCAAGGCCTCCCTTCACAGTGGAGAATACTTTCTAGGTCAGCCTACTCTTCACAGCCAGCAAGTAAATGACTTAGTCTGACCCGCATTGGGTGGTATCCCTGTGTCTTGCACTACATAATGTATATTCAAGAAAATGAGAAATTTTGCATACTCAGTAAACATAAGCAGAGCTCACCAGAGGGGAAATACAAGCTTAGACACTTATACAATTATAAATGTCTGAGAGATGTCTTTTCATCATAACAGAAGAAATTAAAGGCAATACTTAAAAATAATTTCTACCACAACATAACCTCAAAGTTCATGGTAAATCCTGGCTTTCTCCCATATCTGTGGATGTCTCATCTGACCCTCTCATTTCTACACACCTGGAGGAATGGTGGCTGCTGCTTGTCTTTTCACACCTGAAGACCCTTGGTTTTGCTCCAGAAATGTTACCAAGAATGGCTTAGAGAGCAAGATCTGTTTGTAGGAAAGAGGAACAACACTGTTTGAGTGTTCTTCTCCTGGGAACAGGCTGGTTCCATCTAGAATACTGCTGATAAGAAAAGAGATGATGCAATAAAAGAAATCATAAAAAATTAATTCTTTACATGTTTTCTGATTGGTATACTGGAATACTGTGGAAGAACTTACACTCTGTAGATTCTGACCTTCATTTAAAGAGGAACATTAATAATTGAATTGTGAAATATATAAACAAACTTTCTATGATTTCCACTAGAGTGGAGGAAACATATAGACAAGCTATAAACACAGAAGGAAGAGTAACATTTCTTACTATACACCAGTCTCCCCAGTGTCTCCTTAAAGCAAGGGTATAACGGAAAGCTCAGTGAGACGTTGTACCAGAGGAGGAAGCTACACATTGATGGTGAAAAGGAATTCTCTACAGATGCAATGCTCACCCAGGAAGTCCAGGTTGCTGTAATTCTCCAGCATCACATCCCTGTATAAATTCCACTGAGCAGGCTCCAGGCATTCCCTCTCTTCTGGAGAGAAATCTATAGCCACATCCCTAAATGATAGCACTTCTTGAAATGAAAACCAGTGAATGATTCCACATTATTAATTAATTAAACCATTAATAATAAATACCAAAAGACTTCAATGTCAGGAGCCAGTCTCAAGCTAACAAGCACTAACCTGATGAAGCAATACATGAAATCACAAATAAGACAGGATGAGGAACCTACAACGTGCCAACCACACAGGACCCCGAGTGGCCGAGAGCTCCTCAATTCCATCTTTTAGTGTTTATGACATAGTATAAATATTGAAGAAACATTTCCATAAGACTGGACAGGGAGGCTGTGAATGGAGAGCAATGCACACAGCCTGTAAGGTGAGCACAGCTGTGTTGCCTCCACAGACCTTCAAGATGCCTCAAATCACTAAAATCCCTAAGCCCACACCTGTCCTCACACCAACTCAGGTCTCCATCCTGAAAGGGGTTCACACTCTCGACATCAAGGTCTCTGATGAACAGGGAGAGTTGACAGTTTCCATTATTTTCCACCCCTTGTTATAGGATTAACATTTCTAGGACAATCAATACAAAGCTCAGGGATCCCCCAGTCCCTTGAAGAGGCCATGATATCCAGAAGCACAGAAAATTTACTGGGAACATAGATGTTGGATTCAACCAGAGGTTTGTCAGTCAGGACAGACAGTATGTTCACAAAATCCACAAATCAGAACTGTACATTTATGAAAGAGTTTGACCAAGGGTCAGCCAATTGAAAAGGCAGCAAGTGCCTCTCTTACACCGAGGGCACCTCTGGTGACCTTTGTCTCTGGTGACCTCTGGTGACCTTTGTTAACACCCAGTGACAGGCTTTACAAGCCCATGCTTTATGACCTCTAAGGTAACAACCCCTGAGGCAAATTTTTATCTCTTGTTCTATTTAGGGAGATTTTAACCCATCCACCATTGAGAAACAGTTCAATATCCTTTTAGCAAACATGGGTGTCAAGTTATTTTCAAGTGAGAAGTTGAACAGTTTTCTGAGGTGTCACCTACGCCCGCATAGGAGACGAACTAGAACTAGTCTGGAGAAGGGCCTGCAGATTGAAAAGACACTCGGGTCATTAGGAAGCCAAATGCCAAAGCTGTTTATTTCCAGAGCTCTTATACAGTC
>JADRCH010005090.1:0-17448 GCA_019843965.1 Rhynchomys soricoides
AATAATAAGACTAATGAGTCAGATGGGAAGGATTACTTCAATAATATTTATGTGTGTTGGCCAGTTAATAATAACATATTTTGCTTTTTGTATTTGGAGAGTAGAACTTACGAGTTAGCACTCAGAATGATAATGTGCCATCATTAAATTGTACACATGTGTTTGAAAACTGGATGTTAAGGAAGATGAATGCATTTCATCTCAAACATCATTTAAGTGAAGAGTGGAAATGTTACTAAAACTGAAATCTTGAGAGAAATAATACATCACTTTATCTCCCTTTTGTCCTCCCCTACACCGTACTCTCCGGAGTTTTCTTCATAAATATCAGCTCAATGTTTTTCTCCTTATATATCAATATATTATAGAACTTTTTAATACTTTTTGCAATGTGTGAACAAACCAGAAGTTTAATAGATTATGACACTGAAGAGCAGGTTCTAGTGAATTTTCATGCCTGGAAGAAGAGTCCACATCTTTAACTTTAAAATATATGCTCTACACTGAGGCCTTGGGCCTTCACAGGACTATTGATGCCAGACAAGGCTATTATCTGCTACATATTCAGCTGGAGCCCTGGGTCCCTCCATGTGTACTCCTTGGTGGTGAGAGGGTTGTCACTGAAAGGGGTTAACATTTGAAGTGTAAATAAAGAAAATATCAAAAAGCAAAACAATGACAAAGCAAAAACCAACAAAACGAACAACAACAACAACAACAACAACAACAACAACAACAACAACAACAAAAATCCCACAAGCTCACATAGCATAGGCCAGAAATTCCTCCATTCTGAAGAGATCCTGGGTAGAACCTGTTGGTTCTCATACCCCCCTGCTGGTCATGAACAGCCTTATAAAGAGGTTATTATTTAAGCCCACACTGAACTTCCCTCACAGTGTTTCTGTCACAGTAGTATGTGGCTGTGTTTTCAGGTTTCATCCTGTTCATTTTAAAGAATACTTGGCTTTTGGAGGTGTCCCTGCTGATTCTCAGGAGGGATATGAGAGCTGAATTATAATCTGTGCTTCGACCACTCCATATGACTCACATCCACTCCAGACCCTTCCCTGGGGCCTGGCAAACCCAGTGTATATAATAGCTGGTTAATGAGAACCAAGGGAGGGTGTATGTGATGGACAGGGTCTGTGAGGGCTGCAACAGGCCAGGTCCTGACTCCTTCAGCTGCACCTGAGACAGGACACCTGGGGACAATTTATATCACAGTTATTCATGAATCTTATAAATTAAGTGTCTGTGTCACCTTTCTCATCTCTGAAACACTTACTGCTTGGAAAGATCACCAGGCAGAGGAGCAGCACCAGGACAGCCATGTTCTGATGAAGGCTCTAGTGTGAAGAGAAATGTGGCTTCTCATCTTGGCCTGGGATGTCAACCAGAGCCTGAAGACTGCTTTGCATAGGGGGAGGTTCCTGTGAAGATAAAAGGAAGCAGAGGGCAAGATTTCAAGTTTCCACTCCATTTTCCTGTGATTATCCTTGTGCTTCTTAGAAAAAAAAATGGAGCTGAAAACTCAGAAATGTTCTCTCTGGTAATGTCGGAATTTCAAATTCTAAATAAAGAGAAGAAAGTATTAATCACATTATACAGGTCTTGGAAGCCAAAGTTGGGGCTGTAGTGAGGTTTACATTAAGGGAATCTTTATTTATGCAGTATAAGGAGGACAGTTACTGAATCTTCAATACAATCGTGTTTCATTGCCAATTGCCCTGGAGGATGTAGCATGGAACTGGGAATCTTTTTATTTATCAGAAATCCTATCTCTTGTATTCTTTTCTTGTCTAATTTTTTTTTATTTTAATATTTCATTATTCCCTTCCAACCAGCATTAGTCTCACCTCCTACACCAGGTGGTTTGAGAATAAAGATACAAAACCACAGACAATAAATAGCCTTGTTTTGCAATTGATTTTCAAGTTATCTAAACATCAATTGATTGAGAATGGTAGATAATAATCTAAAGGTTGGTTCTGATATATGTTAATTTCAGTCCACTTCCTATTCATCCTATTTCACCACCAGATTGTTCCTGTGTAACATGACAGTGGGTAATTTGCATTCAACGTTGTTGGACCACCTAGGAATACAACACATCTGCAGATACCAAACCCAGACACTATTGCTGATTCCAATATGTGCTTATTGACTGGAGCCTGATATAGCTGTCCCCTCAGAGGATCTGAAGGGACCTGAACAGTACAGATGAGCATGGACACAGCCAACCATCGGATTGAGCAGGGGAACCACAATGGAGGAGTTAGGAGATGTAACTGAAGAAGTTGAAGGGGTTTGCAACCCCATAGGAAGAACAATAAAAACAAAACATGCCCCCCAAAGCTCCCAGGGACTAAACCACCAACTGAGAGTACACATGGAGTGAAACATGGCTCCAGCTGCATATGTAGCCTTGAGTGGAATCAGTGGGAGGGAAACCCTTGGTCCTGAGGTGGCACGATGCACCAGCATAGTTGAATGCAAGGGCAATGAGGCAGTAGTGGTTGAGTGGTTGAGCATCTTCATAGATGCAGGGGAAGGGGGAATGGAATGGGTTATTCTCAGAGGGGAAACCAAGAAGGGGGACATTTGAAATGTAAATAAATAAAATAACCAATTAGAAAAATAAGATAAAGTTGTTCCTTCTTGAAAGAAATTAGGAATCTAAAGGTTGGTTCTGATCTATGTTAGTTCCAATCCACATCCTATTCATCCTATTTCACCACCAGACTGGTCCTGTGTAACATGACAGTGCGTAATTTACATTCAACGTTGTGTGGGGCTGTTCAACTTACTGTTGTATGTTCGAATCTGACTTCCAAAGCTGCCTCAAGTTGATGATCCATTAAAGTGGAGCCAACATTCGACTCTGTGAATAATATTACTCTAGTGAAACATTAGGTTCTTCCAGTCAGCATCCATATCTGGGTTCTAGTCACAATTTTCTTGAGAGGAGTGTCACCTGTGCCACCAAAGTGTATTTGAACCATCTTTGAATCAATGTTATTCTATGCACATTTAGAGTTCAGTCTTCTTTTTCCTTTTTGACACGTTAAGTAGAAATTATTTTAGAGTTTACCGTATGTATTTTAATTTCCAACACCTGCTTAAGACCTAAATTATGTGCACATATGCTTTAACACTGAGATCAGATTGTGATGGGTTCACATCGCATGAATATCTTTGAATTCATCTTTCTTCTGCACACGACAATATAGTCCTTTTAGAGGTGCTTATTCCAGAAGCTGGTAATTCAGGCTGCTAAACATTTCTACCAACTTATTCCACAGAGTAGATGTTTATTACTACTTTCCAGAGAGACCACAATATAGGAACTGATCACTGTCTCCACATGTTTAGGGGTTAATATGTTGCTGGTTGATTTATTATCTCTGATATCATGACCAATGTCATTGTTAGTTTTCAGTGCTTAAAAATTGTGCAGAAAACAGATTTTATGTATAAGACACAGAGCAAAGAATTTCTGTCCTTATGTGGGAAATTCTGAGGATGGGGTGACAACTCTTTATGTGGGAACTATAAGTCATAGAAGTTCTCTCACACATGGAGAGTGCCAGATCATCTTGTCAGAGTTCTTCTGTCAGAAAAGCATTGATGCCCCTTTCTACACTGATCATAAGATGAGCACCTGATTTGTCCTCCCAGGCTTCTTTGCGCAGACGAACTAAAGTCCACTGATATGAGGTCTGTTCACTGCACACTGAACAGAGACTCATTTCTACATCTTCTGTGATAAGAATCCTGATAATGTGATAACTGTGTGCTGAATGGGCATCTTAGGGATTTGTATTCAATGAACTAAGCAGAGCAGTGAGACTGGAGCTGAGTAGGACCGGGAGACTTGGGTAATTTGGGTCACCTGTGCATCCCAGATTCCTACCTCACCTCTATGTACCTCACTGATGGTGAAACAAAAAAGCTTGGAGACATTTATTCTCTTACCTCCCTGTATCAGACAATCTCCTGTTATTCAATGTCTTCCTCCCTCTTTCAATTTTTTTCCAGGGAAGCATACTTTCCTCTTGGAACACACAGCTTCTTAGTATAGCTTTTCACTTTTGTCTTTTAAAAGATCCTAGCCACCAGTAAGTTACTAAAGTTACTGAAAATGAGAATTATATTTTTTTGATCGGCATCAGGTAACCAGGAGAATGGTCAGATAAAGGCCCCAAATGTGGGATTTCACCAAATGTTTTACAGTCGATGTCTGCAGGAAAACTAGGGGTGTTACTGTGGGTTACTATTGCTGTGATGAAACATCATGACAATGGACCTTGGCGTGAAAGTATTTATTTGGTTGGGCAACTCTTCTATATCGCTGTTCATTAGAAAAGGAAATGAGGACAGCATCTCAGTCGGGCAGGAAACGAGAGGCAAGAGCTGATGCATTAAGATCAACACACAAAGTCAAGATAGTGTTCTAAATATATGCATTCTAAATTAAAACTCCAAGAAAAGATATGAGACTAATGTGACCTGGACTGCAGTGCTATGTCCCAGTGGTTCTGACCACTGTACTCTTGAATTATTGTACACAGTTTTCATATTGGCTCTCAATATATTTATCCTGGTGTTTTCAAGGCTGTGTAGTACACACTCTGGTATAATTTGGGGGCAGGAGATCTCTGAGTGTGGTTACTGCAAGAGCCTCTTTCCTCATTAGATACCTGTTTATAACCTTGGCTGTCCATCCCTGCATGTACACAGAGCATGAAAGAATAATTTAAAACATTCTGTATATAGTTCATCATTTACAGATCTGAATGAAAGTCAACAATACAAAATGTTGCATTGCTCCCTTAGGACTTAGGTACAATATATATTTTCACAGGCTATTGTGACATGACACCATGTTGATGTTTCCCCTTTATGCTAATTAGATATGTGATCCAGAGGGTACTGAGGTGACCACTGGGAAGTAGCAATACAGTAAACATTGGTGATGGACCCACATTCTAGCACTCCATTGGCTAGTGAATGAGATTAAAAGGGACTTAGTCAAGGTAGTGGTGATGATCTATATATTGTACAAACTCAGCCCTAATGCTGTATCTCATATGGAAATACATGGATTTAGTGACATTTGACCCCTCTTCATTTGTTTTAATGTCACAATCTTCTACCCTGTGCTCTATGGGTTCCAAGTCTACTTCCCCTGCATTGCGGTGAAATATACACATCTACTTTACAAATTACAGAATTTACAAAAACTTTGGTGTTTGGCTCTCAGAACAAATCAATTACCCAGAATTTTAGAAACCATTAAGAAAAGTCTGTTGGAAACTGAGGTGAAATCAGAGATACTGTCCATCTTAGACCTCAGACAGTGTGGACCACTTTTCCCAATTAGTATTCATTCACTTGTCTAGTTGTAGTTGTAAAGCTGTAGTAGGCAAAATGCTCAAGACTCCACTCTTTCTCTGAAACATCGTCCTCACACACATGGGTGGACCTGGTGAAGACAGAGCAAGACAGAGAATGTAGAATTGCTGTATACAGAACATGACCTCATCTGACATCAAAGTGAGGGTAGTAAGGCTTGATGTCTCACTATAGGGGGATGCTAGAGGGGGTGAGGTGGGAGTGGGTGAATGGGTGTAGGAGCACCCTTATAGAGGCAAATGGGATTGGGGTGAGGGAGGATGGGATGGAGGTTGGCGGAGGAGTAACCTGGAAGGCAGATATCATTGGAAAAGTAAATGAATAAAATGATTAATAAAAATAGAAAGAATTGCCGTGTAGAGACATTTGAGGTAGTTATTGGAGCATCTTCCAAATATTTGTCTCATGAGTGAACCTGTGAGTACAGAACCCTCTTCTTCCCTTCCTGCAGAAGTCACATCATACCAATAGGTTGCAGAGACAGTTATTCCATCATCACAGGCAAAAAATCCATGGTAATTCGAGAAAGCTGAGTCAGGTCTGTTGCATAGGCCTTGTGTGAGGATGGTGAAGATATTGGGTGTCATCTGGTTCATGAGTCACAGGGCCTGAATGATTTCTGACGTACTTTAACTTGTATCCTACTTGAAAAGTACTCTAACAAGGAGGTCTTACTGAGTCTGTGCCCTGAGTCTGTTTCACAGTCTTAAGAATTCTTAGCTTTTTCAGGTTCTGTTCCTGGTCTACATACAGAATCACTTCTACCCTGTGTGATGCTGAGCATTTTGTGTTCAAGTCAGATGTTATCCTACATTTAAAGGCCATCTATCATGGGGCTGTTTATATCACTCTGTGCTTCAAGTTCTTACCACACAAGCACAAGTATCTTCATTTAGTTCTACAGAACTACAAAAGGAGATGGGTTTGGTCATCATGGTAAGTTCCAGGCCCATGATGGACTTTATTGCAATGTTATTGTTTAGACTAATAGAAGTCATCTCATCTCAACAAGTACACACACACAGAAACACACACACACACACACAGACACACACATTATCACTCACATACAGTCATTCACACTCACCCATTGAGAGTGAGAGAAAGGGACAGAGAGAGACACAGTCAGAGAGAGACAAAGAAACTTAAACAGAGTGACAAAGAGGCATAGGGGCAAATAAACACCGTCAAACACAGAGACAGAAACATTGCAATAAATAAATTAATACAAAACACATATTACACAGGAAATCTGAAATTTGAGTAGACATTTGTATAATTCAATGGTTACTACACCCTATACTTGTAGAGAGAATTCCTTTAGAGAGGCAACCTAGACACAGAGGAGGCCAGCCCTCCTTTCCCTCAAGGTCTTTCTGAATAAGTAGGAGTTAGGTCTCAGTACCTAGGAACTTTCTGTTCTCTCTGCGCCCTCTGCTGGTACAGAGTGCCCTACAGGAGGTTTGTGTTTGAGCTCACAATATCATTCACTCACTGTGTCTCTAACACAGAAATACAAGGCAGTGTCCTCAGACCTTAGATTGCTCATTTGCAGGAACAGAGTGTTCTTGGCATTGTCTCTGGAGATGGTGAATCGCCCCTTTACAGTGTCTGCATAGTTGGTGCTACCACCACTACCACTGATGGATGCTACCCACTCCAGCCCCTTCTGTGGAGCCTGGCGAACCCAAGCCATGGCATAGTTACTGAAAGTGAATCCAGAGGCTGCACAGGTGAGTTTTAGGGACCCTCCAGGCTGCACTAAGCCTCCTCCGGATTCCACCAACTGCACTTCAGACTGGGCACCTGAAAAAAGAGGATGCTGGTCAGAAAACTGTCACTAAGAGAACCAAAGAAAGAAAGCAGTGTTTCATTTTCTCATGTGCAGACAACAGACCGAACCTTATCTCTGTGAATTACCTTTTAAAATAAAGACAAGGAAAACCAGCCTGAGTCTGAAGTCCATGTTGAGTGGTCTGTTCAGTGCTGATCACTGAATGAGAGGGCACGTGAATCCAGGGCTGGGCTCCTCTGCCAGAGTTGCAGGGTCAGGGCAGGGCTGGTTTTATGGGTTCAGAGAAGCCTTATTTGCATGTCTTCCTGCTCTAGCATGCTTTGGAGTTGGACTTGGGAACAAGGCAGTGCTCATAGCCGATATAAGACATCAAAGTCCCAGTTGTATGATACAGAGTTTGACTAGGTATGGAAGTTTCATATTCACATTTTTTTTTGGTCAATATTTGACCACACTCCATTTTGTTTTGCTTAGCACATGTGTGTAGAGCATGCTTTGTTTCCATATTGTCACATATAGTATAAATGTGTAATTAAATAGCACAACACATAATTTTGTTTCTACATATGAGCTTATCTTTCCAACGGTCTGCCCTGCTTATGGCATTTCCCTAATGTGGCTCCTGCACAGAGTTAAACCTGCATAGTTATGGTAGTGGAACTCATTTTTTATGGTAATTTTTAGGAGTTGACTGATTCATGACAGGATGCTATCTGCAGGTCTTATGGAAGCTTGTACCTGAGACATTCCAGGTCCCTGTCCGACTACTATTCAGTGTTTGCTAAGGAGATATATTTCTCTTTCAGGCTAATTTGTTTGGCATTATGAAATTATCCATTTATCCCTTTAAGTCCTCCACCATTTATTTTTGAATCTTTGGACCATGTTCTTCTGACTGTTTTTATGTTTTTTGCCGAGGTTTCATTTTCCTCAATAAACATAATTAGTAAGACCAGGGTGTTCAATTAAAACTTAAGATAACCTTTTCTCTTTTAACCGGTTCTCTGGAAGAGGTACTCAATATTGTGGCAGTTGCAAGTTGCATTTTTGAGATCTATCTTTGAAAAGTGGTGGGATCTAAAGTTATAAGGTCAATCATTATGTTTGTTGATAGCACTGTTGGGGAAGTGGGGGGACATTGGCAGTTTGTGTGTATGATTTGGTGAGTCCAGAATGAAGGGGGAACAGTAGTAAAATATAGTATACTTGATGGATAGTGAATGAGGTTTAGGGGAGTCTCTATTGGTAAGGGTGCTGAAGAGGAACAGGGGTGCTGACTGGATCTTCAGGGCCTAAGGGACAATTGTAAAATTCCAGTAGGATGACAACTACTACATTATTTTTAATTTTTCATGGATGTGTATAAAACCATCGAATTATCATTTACTGAGTATCTGCTAAGTTTCAAGACAGCAGGATACATAGAATTTGCATATAGTATATTCCTATCCCATGAAGACACAGACTATGTGAAAGCAAAGGCTTGAGAAAGTCATCCTTGAGTTCAGAAAACAGGGAGACAAGAACGGTCTGCTTCCAGTAGAAAAAAATCATTCAAACTCTTTACAAGCTTAGGGGACATAGCTAGGAGAACATGTCCAAATATCTGACAGTATTGATCGTCAGTACCTGTTGTCCATAGAGGCTCATATGATCATGTGTGTGAGTATTGACAAGCATTCAGGGAAGTAAAACATGTTCTCTATGTTACACTATAGTGGTTTCATGCGGGGAATTCAATAGAATACATGCTATTAGGAAGAAATCCTTGAGGCCCACTGTGCAACAATAAATTACTTTTAACAATCTGACTGACATAACTTCTATCCTTACTTTTGCTCAATGGTAAGTTCCATGGTGATAAGACATATGAGGACCATGTGCATGTGCCAGTTACAAGCTCCATTCAGTGAGGGTGTCTTCTAATGACTACACTCTTCAGAGCTCCCTAAAGAGAATCCAGCTGTACTGGCTAGTTTTGTGTGTCGACTTGACACAAGCTGAAGTTATCACAGAGAAAGGAGTTTTAGTTGTTGAAATGCCTCCATGAGACCCAGTGGGAATGCAATTTCTCAATTGGTGATCAAAGGGGGATGGCCCCTTGTGGGTGGTACCATCTGTGGGCTGATAGTCGTGGATTCCATAAGAAAGCAGGCTGAGCAAGCCAGGAAAAGCAAGTAATCCAGTAAGAAACATCCCTCCATGGCCTCTGCATCAGCTCTTGCTTCCTGACCTGCTCGAGTTTCAATCCTGACTTCCATTAGTGAAGAACAGTAACATGGAAGTGTAAGCTGAATAAACCCTTTCCTCCCCAACTTGCTTCTTGATTATGATGTTTGTGCAGGAATAGAAACCATGACTAAGACAAATTGATACCAGTGAAGTGGGGGTATTCCTGTGACAACCTGACCATGTTTTGGGGAGGACTATGGAAGTGCTTTGGAACTTTGGGCTTCCCTGTGGAATGTTGTATAGGAGCTTGGAAGATAATGTTAAGAACAGTGCAAAAGATGGAGGCCTGGCTCGTGAAATTTCAGAGAGAAGATTACAGAGTCTTATCAGAGCCATTGCTAGTTTGATTTAAGATTTTGTGGTTTTGGTTAGCTGGGTCTGAAGCAATCAGCTGTGATTAACAAGATACCAGAACTACTATAGAAAATCCATTGCATTGCTGGGACTATTGATGCTGGTTAGCTGGAGATAATAAGATATTAGCAGTGATTAAGAAAAGACCAGCAACATTGGGGTGAAATCTACTGTGTTTTCTTAGAGCACAGAGTCTGTGTTCCAGAGATAGCCAGGATTGTACCTTGTGCTGTGGATGGACTTGATAATGTGTAAGAGTCACCCTGGTGGTACTGGTTTTGAAGGCATGGAGAAGTCATGAAGAACAACTGAGGCCTGGGCACTGTGAGAGGCTGTGGAAGGCCACTGGTGAAGGTGCAGCCTCAGTTGCAATTGATAACCCAGGATTGAAGGGGTCATGCAAAGGAGTTGATGCTTGGCACCATGGTAAAGCCTAGCTGCAGTGGAAGACAGTAGTGTTTTGTAGAAACCAGTACCATGAGATGACCACCAAGAACAGCAGCAGCAGTGGAGTACTGGCATCTGGAGCCTAGAAGACAAGGTGTGTGCTACGAAGGGCAGAGCTGGAGAAGTGATCCAAGCCCTTGGAGGAATCCAGAAGACTGTGAGTGGATTCACAGACATTGGATGGTTGGAGTTTGATTATGCTTTTGATAGTGACTGTGCCCTGTTATTTTTCCCTCTTGAAAGAAGAAAATATTTTAGTGGAGACTAGCGTTAATTAGTGACTTCATTTAATGACAAACAGCAAAGTGAAGAGTAAGTCTAATGAACCCTTTCCTCCCCAACTTGCTTCTTGGTCCTGATGTTTGTGGAGGAATAGAAACCCTGACTAAGACACCAGCATTGAGAGACAGTGTAACTGTGAGATCAGCAAGTGGACACAGAAATGCAATAATCTATTGGAAATGACAATGTCACTCCTGTCATCCCTATACACCCAGATGTGAGATTGCTGGGTCATGTGGTCTTAATTTGTAATTCTCTGAGATCCTCCATATTATTTGCCTATGTTGTATAGCATAATGCTCATGCTGATTGGGGACAGGTACTCCTTTCTCTCCAACCACACAATACTGCTTTTCCTTTTTTTTTTTTTAAAAATTTCCATTGATTGCTCTCATTCCATTGGTTATGGAGCAATTCAACGTTTATTACCATTTATCATTAATTCCCATTTCCCTGGTGACTGGAGACATTGGCTATATGAATCATTTTTTTGCCCATATGCACTGACGAAAAGGAAGGATGTCAATCATAGCATGGAGTGCAGAAAGGCCCAAGGGAACATTACCTCTCTCTTTTCTTTCTGCTGATCTATGTTTTTTCCTGCAGACCCATATCTGAGACAAATAATAAAATGAGTTGACATTGAGAAGGGAATATTGCTTTGGAATACTTCACTTATTTATAAAAATATAAGCACAGAGCATATTCAAGAGGAAAGTATTTCAAAAAGATCTCCATAATATTGGCAATTATGTTATACTTCAGTGGAGCACCCTTGTCTACACTATTTGTTCAATATTTTACTTACCTCAGTTTGTGTTTATGTTCAGTTCTATACTATAGTGTCCTAGATACTCAATAACATGTTGTGTCTGTTCTTGCTCAAATGTGTCAGCTTTTGATAGAATTTTTGGGTTCTCTTCTGTGAACTATCACATCATCTGTGGATAGGTTTACTTTGACTTCTTCCCTTCCTTCCTTTCTTTCTTTTACCCCCTTATCTACTTTAGTTGTCTTATTGCTCAAGCTGGGACTTCAAGTACTATTGTGAATAGATAGTTAGAGGTGAGCAGCCTTGTCTTGTCCCTTGTTTTATTGAAATTGCTTTATGTTTCTCTCCATTTAATTTAATGTTCATTATTGACATGCTGTATATTACTTTTTGTTATGTTTAGGTGTGTACCTTGTATCCCTTATCTCTCCAAGATGTTTAACATGAAGGGGTGTTATATATTGTCAAATACGTTTTCAGTATCTAATCTGATGATCATTTTTTTTTCAATTAGTTAATATGGTGGATTATATTGATAGATTTTCATGTAGTGAACCATTACTGCATTCTTGGGATCATGGTGGATGATTTTTTGATGTATTTTTGCATTCTGTTTGCAAGTATTTAATTGAATATTTTTGCATCAGTGTTCACAAGGGAAACTGGTCTGAAGTTCTTTTTCTTTGTGGATTCTTTATGTGATTTATGTATCCAAGTGTCTGTGGTCTCAAACAATGAGTTTCACTGGTTCCTTCTGTTTCTATTTTGTGGAATTGTTTGAAGTGTATTTATATTAGCTCTTCTTTGAAAATCTGGTAGAATTCTACACTATAAACAGTGGCCCTAGGATTTTTATGACTGGAAGAATTTTAATAACTCTTTCTATTTCCTTAGGGGTTATGGGACAGATTACATAGTATACCTGATTGTGGTTTAACTCTGGTAAACAATATCTGTCTCAGAAATTACCTATGTCATTTAGATTTTCCAATTTTGTGGACAACAGCATTTTGAAAAAAGATGTAATTATTCTTTGAATTTCCTCAGTGTCCATTGTGATGTCTCCTTTCTGTTTCTAATTTTGTTAGTTTGTGTACTGTCTGTGTGCCTTTCAGTTATTTTGGCTATGGTTTTTCTTTCATATTGATTTTCTCAAAAAACAGTTGCCTGATTTCCTTGTATTATCTTAGTTTGTGAATAATTTATTTCAGCAATGTGTTTGTTAATTTCTTTCTCTCTTCTTCTGTTGGGTGGGTTTGTGTCATTTTTGTAGAGCTTTCAGGTGTACTTTTAATTTGTTAGGATGTGAATTCCACAGTTTCTTTATGAGGACACTTAAGTTTTATGCATTTTCCTCATAGCAGGGTTTTTATTGTGCTGGGTATGTTGTGCCCACCTCAATAGGTTCTAGAAAGTCTTTAATTTCTTTTCTTACCCAGTGAACATTGAGTAGAGATTTGTTCACTTTCCATGACTATTTTGGTTTTCTATTGTTTCTGTTGTGGAAGTACAGTTTTAATCCATGGTTATCTGATAAGATAGAAGGGGTTAATTCAATCTTCTTGTATCTGTTGAAGCTTGCTTTGAGCCCACGGATCCGATCAGTTCTGGAAAAGTTTCCAAGAGTTGCTGAGAAGTAATTGTGTTTGGCGAATTGTTCTATAGATATCTGTTACGCTCATTTGAGTCATAACCTCTGTGTGTTACATTATTTCTCTGTTTCGTTTCTATCTCAATGTTCCATGCTTTGATGAGAGTGGGTGGTGAAGTCTCCTATTATTTATTTGTAGGGTTTAATGTGTGATTTAAGCTTTAGTTATGTTTCTTTTACAAATGTGATTGCCTTTGCATTTGGGGCATAGGTGTTCAGAATTGAGATGTCCTCTTGGTGGTTTGTTCCTGTGATTAGTGTAAAATGTCATTCCCTATCTCTTTGGATTGATTTTGGTTGAATGTCACTTTTTCTAGTGACTCCAGCTTGTGTTTGGGTATGATTGTGTGGCAAACCTTTTTCTAGACCTTTCTTCTGAGGTAATAACTATTTTTGTTGCTGAGACCTGTTTCTCATATACAGCAGAATAATGGATTCTGCTTACACATCTATTCGCTTACCTTTTGTTTTTTAAATTGTTAATTGAGATCATTGATGTAAAAATCAATTAATGATGGGTGATCTTTAATTCATGTTATTTTGATATTTTTGGTTATAGGATTGGTTTGGTGTGTTTCCCTTCTGTTGGTTTTAATTGGTTGAAATTACTTCTTGTGTTTTCTTGAGTATAATTAACGTTGGGTTTGAGTTTTCCTTCTAGTATTCTTTGTATTGCTGATATAGTGGAAAGATATTGTTTAAGTTTGCTTTGGCTAAGAAACTCTTGGTTTCTCTATCTATTGTAATTAAAAGGTTTTCTAGGTGTAGAAGTCTGGTCTGACACCTGTGGTCTGTTAGTGTCTACAATACACCTGACCAGGCCCTTCTAGCTTTTAGAATCTCTGTCGGGAAATGAAGTGTAATTGTGATAGGCCTGCCTTTAAATGCTACTTGGCCTTTTTCATTTACAGCTTTTAGTAGTCTTTTTTTTACCCTGTACTTTTAGTGGTTTGATTATTATGTGGATTGACGTTTTCTTCTGTGGTCCAATCTGTTTGGTGTTCTGCAAATTTGTTGTACATTTATATGCATCTCTTTCTTTAGGTTAAGAAACTTTTCTTCTTTGATGTTGTGGAAGATGTTCTCATGGCCTTTGAGTTGGAAATATTCTCCTTCATCTATTCCTATTATTCTTTGTTTTCATCTTTATTTGAGTCTATGGGTCTTGAGGTTTTTATTTACCCACTAGAAGCCACAATGAGTTTTCTTGATATACATCAATAGAATGACATGTCTCTATTTTACACTGTAGTGTATAGCACAGATAAATTACTATACTCAAAATTTGTAAAATTGAAAAGTATATTTTCTCCCATTATAAGGTATAACACCATTAATTGCAAAACTACACTTCAGTCAGAATTATTGTATACCAATACTTTTACTTCTATCTGGAAAGTCTATGAATATCTCAAACAACTAAATATCATGAAAGTAATAATCTTATTTAATTTGCCTAAATAGCATAACAGATTTGAGGAACCAGTCACTTTTGAATTTCACTGTTATATGTGCTCCCACTAAACCAGAATCAGCGATTTCATCAGGGATCAACTTCCTGAGACCTGACAGGACCCTTCAGTTATATCTATAAAATATATTCATAGAAAACTTATACATGATTTGTAAAATGTCCATTTCCATGTGTATTGTTGATACTTGATATAAAAGTAGATTTCCAGGGATGCAGGGATGGTTCAATACCCGGAAATCCATCAATGTAATCCACTATATAAACAAATTCAAAGAAAAAAAACCACATGATTGTTTCATTAGATGCTTAAAAAGCATTTGACAAAATTCAACATCCCTTCATGATAAAAGTCTTGGAAAGATCAGGAATTCAAGGAGAATACCTAAGCTTAGTAAATGCAATATACAGCCAACCCGTGGCCAACATCAAACTAAATGGAGGGAAACTCGAAGCGATTCCACTAAAATCAGGGACTAGAAAAGGCTGCCCTCTCTCTCCCTACCTATTCAACATAGTATTTGAAGTTCTAGCTAGAGCAATCAGGCAGCAAAAGGAAATCAAAGGGGTAGAAATTGGAAAGGAAGAAATCAAAATATCACTATAAGCAGATGATATGATGATATACTTAAGTGACCTGAAAAACTCCATCAGAGATCTGGTACAGCTGATAAACAACTTCAGCAAAGTGGCTGGATATAAAATTATCTCAAGCAAATCAGTAGCCTTCCTATACTCGAAGGATAAACAGGCTCAGAAAGAAATTAGGGAAATGACACCCTTCACAATTTTCACAAACAATATAAAATATCTAGGTGTGACTCTACCAAACAAGTGAAAGATCTGTATGACAAGAACTTCAAGTCTCTGAAGAGAGAAATTGAAGAAGATATCAGAAGATGGAAAGAACTCCCATGCTCATGGATTGACAGGATAAACATAGTTCAAATTGCCATCCTGCTGAAAGCAATCTACAGGTTCAATGCTATCCACATCAAAATTCTAACTCAATTGTTCATAGACCTAGAAAGAGCAATTCTCAAATTCATAAGGAATAACAAAAATCCAGGATAGCACAAAATATCCTCAACAAGAAAAGGACTTCTTGGGGAATCAGCCTCCCTGACCTCAAGCTGTACTACAGAGCAGTAGTGATAAAAACTTCATGGTATTGGCACAGTGACAGCAGGTAGATCAATGGAATAGTATTGAAGACCCAGAAATGAACCCACACACATATGGTCACTTGATCTTCAACAAAGGAGCTAAAACCATACAGTGGCAAAAAGACAGCATCCTAAACAAATGTTGGTGTGTCAACTGGCAGTCTAGGTGTAGAAGATTTAGAATTGATCCATTCCTATCTCCCTGTACAAAGCTCAAGTCCATTAGGATCTTGGACCTTCACATAAAACCAGATACACTGAATCTAATAGAAGAGAAAATGGGGAAGAGTCTCGAACACTTGGGCACAAGGGAAATGTTCTTCAACAGAACACCAATGGCTTGTGCTGTAAGATCAAGAATTGACAGATGGGACCTCATATAAATTACAAAGCTTCAGTAAGGCAAAGGACACTGTGAACAATGCAAAACGGCAATCTACAGATTAGGAAAAGATCTTTACCTATCCTAAATCTAATAGAGGGCTAATATCCAATGTATACAAAGAACTCACGAATCTAGAATCCAGAGATCCTGATAACCGTATCAAAAATGGGGAAGTGAGCTAAACAGATAATTCTCAACTGAGGAAATTCGAATGGCTGAGAAGCACCTAAAGAAATGTTCAGCATCCTTAGTCATCAGGGAAATGAAAATCAAAACAACCCTGAGATTTCACCTCACACCATTCAGAATGGCTAAGTTCAAAAACTCAGGTGACAGCAGATGTTGGTGAGGATGTGGAGAAAGAGGAACACTGCTCCATTGCTGGTGGTAATGCAATTTGATACAACCTCTCTGGAAATCAGTTTGGCAGACTTCAGAGAAATGTACATAACCCTACCTGATGACCCATGTATTCCACTCCTGGGCATATACCCAGAAGATGCTCCAACATGTAATAAAGACTCATGTTCCACTATGTTCAAAGCAACCGTATTTATAATAGCCAGAGGCTGGAAACAACCCAGATGTCCCTCCACAAAGGAATGGATACAGAAAATGTGGTATATTTACATAATGGAATACTACTCAACTATCAAAAACAGTGACTTCTTGAAATTCATAGACAAATAGATGGATCTTGAAAATATCATCCTAAGTGAGGTAAGACAGTCACAAATGAATGAACATGGTATGTACTCACTGTTAAGTGGTTATTAGCCCAAAAGTTTGAAATACCCAAGAGTCACTTCACAGAAACTGTAGTACAGAGTGTGAGGTCCCAGAGGAAAGGCTTGGAGAAAGGACTAATGGAGATGAGGGAGTGTGCAGCCCTAGTTAGGTAGCAACAGTTTCAACTGTCCTGACCCCCGATACTTCTGGAGACTGATCTACCAACTAATGAATACACATGGAGGGACCTATGGTGCTGGCCACAAATGTGGCAGAGGAGGGTCTTGTTTCCTGTCAGGGGAAGGAGAGACCCTAGGCATGAGGCTGTTAGATCCCCTAGTATAAGAGAATGACAAGGAGTAAAGACGAGAGTGGGTGGGTGGGTGGTTTGGTGGGTTGGAGAATATCCCCATACAGGCAGGGGAAGGGCGGAGGGAATGGGGAGGTTCCAAAGTGGAGATCTGAAAAGGGGGAAACATTTGAAATGTAAATAAAATATGAAAATAGAAAATAAAATAAAAAAAGTAGATTTCCTCATAGTGACAGAATTAGCAAAATAACAACCGAAGAATACATGCCATTCTTGTCACATATTATCAGGAGACATTTCATAAGACAGGAGTCTAGCATGACTGTCCTCTGAGAGGCTCCACCCCACAATTGGCTCATACAAATGCAAACACCCACATCCAAACAGAGGATGGAGCTTGGCGACTCTTATGGAAAAATAGGAAGAAGGATTGCAG
>JADRCH010005093.1:0-13035 GCA_019843965.1 Rhynchomys soricoides
TCAAAAACTTCTTGAACATATAAATCTAAAAAATCAAAACAATTAAAATAAAAATTATTTTACAGTTAATATATATGTACTATTTGCTTTATAATACAGTGAATTATATCAAATATTCAAGTTTTTTATTTTGTATGAAAATTTGAGAGTCCTTAGTTAATAAAACATAGTCCTGTATAAAATTTCATCATTCATGTTTTTCTTTTTTAAATTATTTTTTGTCTTTTATTTATTCATTTACACTCCAAATTTTATTCCCCCCACCTCCTCTAGTCTACCCTCAGACTGTACCACATCCCATCCTCCTGTCTCCATGAGGATGTTCCCTCAACCCACCCCCCACCCAACCAGACGTCTAAGTTCCCTGGGGCCTCCAATCTCTTGAGGGTTAGGTGCATCCTCTCTGACTTTCCACCCAGCAGTCCTTGCTGTATATGTGTTGGGGGCCTCACATAGGGGGTGTATGCTACCTGGTTGGTGGTCCAGTGTTTTAGAGAGCTCAGGGGTCAAGGTTAATTGAGATTACTGGTCCTTCTACAGGTTCTCCATCCTCCTCAGCTTCTTTCAGCCTTTCCCTAATTGAACCAAAGGGGTCAGGAGATTCTGTCCATTGCTTGGGTGAAAATATCTGCATCTGACTCTTTCAGCTGCTTGTTGGGTCTTTTGGAGTGTACTCATGATAGATCCCTTTTTATAAGTGCTCCATAGCCTCAGGATTAGTGTCAGGCCTTGGAGCCTTCCTTTGAGCTGGATCCCACTTTGGTTCTGTTCTGAACCTTCTCTTTCTCAGGCCTCTCTCCATTTCCATCACTGAAGTTCTTTCAGACAGGAATAATTATGGGTTATAGTTTTGACTGTGGGACAGCAACATCCTAAGTCACTTGACGCCTTGTCATCCTGCTGGAGGTGGGCACTATGAGTTTTCTCTCCCTACTGTCAGGAATTTCATCTAAGGTCCCTCCCTTTGAGTCCTGAGAGTTTCTCAAATCCTAGGTCTCTGGTGCATTATGGAGGTTCCTCCCAACCTCCTTCTTTATTGGTTAGTATAAAATCCATATAACATAAAAACCAGCATTATCAACCAACAAGACCTCGAAGGCTCCCAGGGATTAAACCACCAACCAAAGAGTACACAGGGGTTACCCATGACTCCAGCTGGATGTGTAGCAGAGGATTACCTTATCTGGCAGTACTGGGATGGGAACCACTTGGTCCTGTAGAAGCTGTTGTCCCTGGATAGGAGAACACCAAGCCACTGAGGCAAGAGTGAGAGGGGGGACTCCCTCATCGAGGCAGTAGGAAGAGAGAAAGGGATGGGGTATTTTGGAGGGGAAACTGGGAAGAGGATAACATTTGAAATGTAAATAAATAAATAAAACCACTAAAAATGTAAAACGTTATCAGCTTATCCATTTAAAGCACAGAATTAATTATAATGTCTAGGCATACTGTTTGTAAATATTAATCTCAACCAAACCAAAATTACTTTCTTTTCCAAAACTTAAATGAAAATATTAAATAATTCACTATTTCTCCAAACAGCTTTAAACAGTCATAAATCTTTTTGCATCTTTGGATGTGATTATTCCAGATATCTGTTATAACCAGAACTTACTTGGGTTGGAAAGGATTTATTTTGTTTTGTACTTCAAGGTAAAAGCCTATCATGGAGGATGTCAAAGCAAGGACTCAGGTAGAGCAGGAAGATAGAGCATGAACTGAAATAGAAATTATGAGTTAGTACTGGTACTGTCGTGCTAGTTCTGGCTTGCTTAGCCTACTTTCTTATGCATCCCAGAATCAGATGAGCAAGGGTGGAATCTCCCAGAGTAGGCTATGCACACTTATAACAGCCATTAATCAAGAAGATGCCCTACAATGAATCTAATGGGGCATTTACTTAACAGAGGTTCTGCTTCTCAGATAGCTCTATCTTGTGTTAAATTGATAAAGAAAAAAAAGCAAGCAAGTGTACAAGAAAGAAAAGAAAGGAAGAAAGGAAGAAAGGAAGGAATGAAGAAGCAGGGAAGGAAGGAAGAAAGATAGAAAGAACGAAAGAAAGAAAGAGAGAGAGAGAGACAGGAAGAAAGAAAGGAAGAAAGAAAGAAAGAAAGAAAGAAAGAAAGAAAGAAAGAAAAAAAAGAGCGTAATTAGGGGGTGCTCTCTATGTAATGCAGAACAAGGGTAAAAGGGGACATTTAAATCATGTTTTCTAACAGATCTCCTACAGAACAGATCTAATAAAGAAATGATATCTAGCTAATTTTGAAAAAAATCAATGGACTGGTATAGGTAAATTCTCCTATCTGTCAAAAGGACATTTAGCAAAAATAATGCATATCAAACATACACAATGTACTATAGGCAGCTAAGTAAAGCTTGGAATAGGAGAGGTGGTCTTCCCAAGGAGAATGTAGCAATTTGTTGTTCAGTGCCAAATGGCAAATGGTGATCCTAAAATAAGATATACATGTAGCATCACTTGGGCTCACTGAGTTATATATAGAATATATACAAATACATGTATGTATACAATAATAATTGTTGAAAAACATAGCCATGTCTTGGATGGTGATCATCATGAGCTTGGAGGAAGAAAGGGAAAGGAAATTTTAATCTTAAAAATAAAATAAATCAAAATAAAGTATACATACCGATTTCTAATAGAAAATGAGAAAAATTTCGTGTGAAACTTTTCTTGGGGAAACATATCCCATACCTCTATTCACCTAGATAGGGAGCCCACAGCAGCCAAAAGTTACAGGTACCACCAAAGTACAACTTGGTGATCTAATGAGTCTTTGGGTGAGTATGTGCAGGAATAGGAGTGAAGAGTTCCTTACAAGACCCGAAATGACCTTAGTGAGAGTGACTCTCAGCAGTCTCTATTGTTTACTCTTGGGATAAGGGGACATGGTAAATTTGGTCAGTTTCAGGAATTTCTGGAAGCTATTTTGAGTTGTTTACTTTATGGCAGAAAGAACTTCTTTGTATGATAGTATATCTCTGAGAAAACTCACACAGTATAAAGTGTTTAACATCACCAGTCACTGGAGAAGTGCAAATGAAAATTCCAAAAGGTAATATGTCATTCCAAATACAAATGTTTCTAGAAAAATCCTAAAAGTTACAAAGGCTGTTAAGGATATAGGAATAGTTCCACCCTTGTAACATATTAAGGGATGTAGATTAACATAGCCTTTATGAAGAACCATTTGGAGATTTAAAAAATAGACACAGAAATTCCAGTGACTCAGTAATTACACTACTGAGTACATCTACACATGAGAAAATGATATCAGTAGCCCAATAATTATTTTAATTAATAGCAGACTATGTATGTAACCAAATAAAGTTACCATCAATGCCAATTTATATAAAGAAAATTGTAGACAATGAAGGGGTATGCATCTATAACAGAATGATTTTCTGTCATGTACTTTGAGAACAAAGATTGAAGGGGTATTTTGTTGAATGGAATAAGATGAGCATAAGATAGATACTAGATGATCTCAGTAGGAATAGTAGAAAAATTGTTTCTAAAGTTCAGGGAGTGCTGGGTAGAAATACGTCAGAGGACAAATTAATATACAAGGAGTGACATCCGATCTATTGAATAGCACTGTGACTACAGATAATATAGTAATATACCATAGCTTTTAAAATAGTTAATAACCATGTACAATTTAATTATTCATAAAAGAAATGTATATGAGTAAAGCAAGCTATTACAGAAAATTCACAAATATTTCACATATTGTTAAACATAGAAAGCTAAAAATAGTTTCATAGTCCAATGAGAACTCAGATATTTTCCATTTGACATGCACTAGATTGAAGAATACAAATTATGTTAACTTTTTACAGATGCGTCATAGATATTCTGAAATCCCTCTTCACATAGGAAAGTGACAAAGATGTTTCTTTTGCTCTCCCAGGAGGAGTATTTAGCACTAATGATGTAAAACATATTAGACTGGGGAAAGTAATTTTCTAATGTATGCCCTTACTTTCAATTAAGAAACATGAACCAGATAATCTTGAAGTGATTCATTGTTGATTTGTCTCTTTAGATTTTGTGAAAAACTGATGGTACACAATTACAAACTATACTAATTTTGTATGCAGATTAAACTTTTTTAAAGTTGACAAAATCGATTTTCAGTTGTTTTTAATTTTAGTTTTATGTGTATAACTCTTTTGCCTTCATAAATGTCTATGGGCATACAGTGCCCATAGAGGAAACAAGATGCATTTTATCCTCTGAGTTACTGATTATAGCCACCTGGTAGATACTATGGATAAGAATTTAAACATGGAATTATGGAAGATATTTCCAATTCAAAGTATAAAAATATATTCCTGATAACCATTTGTTTTGGTCTTCTTGGGATAAAAGAAAAATGTGCTTAGTCAAACTCTAAGAGTCCTCAATATATATATTGCACAAAATAAACATTTCTTTTATGAAGGGAAGGAACAGGATGATTAAAATAGCGACTAGGAACTTGTTCTACAGAGAAAATTAGAACAAGACAAAACCAAAGTTCTGGCTTATACTGCTCAATGGTTTGAAAATAATACAAAAGGATGTAATGAGTATTTGTAGGCATTCATATAAATGTCTCCGTGTGCAACAGAACAGCTTCAATTATCAGTTATAGTCTCAGCTCAGAAGGATTTACCCTACATTTTCTGAGGAAACTATAATGGCCTTCTGTCAGGGCATGCTACAGTTAAACAATGCTAATTCTCCTTAGGGATTACTCCCACCACTGTGATTAGTTTCTAGATCTAGAAGTGAACTTAGGTCTACGTTAAAGTGTGACCAGTTGGCAGGTTTACTACTTTACAAAGGGATGCATGATTTGTCTAATTTAACCAGAAACATGTATGATAATGATGAAATAACTCTAAAATGTATCAGATCATCTCTATTGATGCACACTCAGTGGGCTAACATGTATCTTTGAGAGCTACAGCTCAGGCATTGATAGATGGCTCTTTTGAAATGGGTGACAGCAACATGACTTAAAGTGTGTCCACAGTGAATGAGAAATATATAAGCAATTTAACACATATGAATAAGTGTATAAACCAATGAAAGCAAGAGAATACCTGTGAGTGGGGTGCATGGGAAAAGTTAGAGAAAGGAGAGGAATAAAAGGAGAAAATGATGGACTTATATTTTACTTTTTAAAAATTGAATACATAATTTTAGGTGGGCAAGATGTCTCAGGATCTTCCTGATGTCTCAGGTGTTTCCTCTGCTAGCCTGGAAATTGATCTCTGGAACTACATAAAGGAAAGAGTGGTTGAAAGAGAGGAGGAAAGAGAGTTGGAAAGAGAGAGTTGACACCACAGAGTTGTCCTCTACTTTCTACAAAAGTAGCAAAGTATGTATGAACAATGACGCCTTAGCTTCACACTAGTAACAACAACAACAACAACAACAACAGCAACAACAATAATAATTATAATAAAATAAAATAGTCATGTTCTTCAACAGAGGAATGGATACAGAAAATATGGTTTATTTACACAATGGAGTACTACTCATCTATTAAAAGCAATGACTTCATGAAATTCTAAGGGAAATGGGTGGAGCTAGAAGATATCATCCTCAGTGAGGTAACCAAGTCACAAAACAACACACATGGTATGCATTCACTGATAAGTGGATGTTAGCTCAAAAGCTCTGAATACCCAAGATACAATTTACAGACGACATGAAGTTCAAGAAGAAGAAAGACCAAAGTGGATACTTCTGTCCATCTTAGAATGGGAAACAAAGTAACCATGGGAGGAGATACAGAGACAAAGTGTGGAACAGAGACTGAAGGAAAGGCCATCCAGAGACTGTTCTACCTGGGGATCCATCTCATATATAGACACCAAACACAGACATGATTTTGGATGCCAAGAAGTGCTTGCTGACAGGACCCTGATATAGCTGTCTCCTGAGAGGCTCTGCCAGAACCTTACAAATACAAAGGTGGATGCTCACAGCCAACCATTGGACTGAGCACAGGGTCCCCAATGGAGAAGTTAGAGAAAGACTGAAGGAGCTGAAGGGGTTTACAACTACAACCAACCAGACCCCCCAGAGCTCCCAGGGACTAAAGCACCAACCAAAGAGTATACATGGAGCCACCCATGGTTCCAGTCGCATATGTAGCAGAGGATGGCCTTGTAGGGCACCAATGGGAGAAGTAGCCTTTGGTTCTGTGAAGGCTCATTGCCCCAGTGTAGAAGAATGCCAGGCCGGGAAAGAAAGAGTAGGTGAGTAGATGGGGTAACACCTTCATAGAAGCAGGGGGAGGGGAGATGGGATAGTGTATTTTTGGAGGGGAAACAAGGAAAGGGGATAAAATTTGAAATAAAAATAAGAAAATATCTAATAAAAATAATAATATAAACAATAAATATATCCAAAAGTTTTGAAAATAGAAAATAAGAAAGAAGGGATTTATATTTGTGCACATTGGAATCATGGCATGATTTATCGTTTAAGTCCTACACCTGACCATGGGAGAGACTAGGGCATAATTTTATTCAAAACTATAAACAAGTTCATAAATGAGAAGACCAATTCCCTAAATAGGTCTTTAATCATTATTCTTTTCATTTTGCTTCTATGGTAGAAAAATCATGTCATCTGAAAAAAAAAATGTCTGTGCTAAGTTAGTAATGAGATTATGGTATTACAAAGAGTCAATGGTCAGGACATAACTTCCAATGGCATTATTTGTGTATTTACATAATAAAGAACATGAAAGGAGAATCCAGAATTTCTGACCTGAAAATTTTTAACTTTTGTCCTCGGAATCAGAATCAGAGCTTTTCTAAAAGAGGTCAAATATAATCAATTTCTCCTTGGCATAAGTCAGATGCCTTCTTTCTCTCTCTCTCTCTCTCTCTCTCTCTCTCTCTCTCTCTCTCTCTATTTGCTCACTCTCTTTTTCTCTGTGTGTGTTTGTGTGTAATGTGTTTGCTTTGTCAGTAAAGCAACTTAAGTAAGATTTTTTTCCTATATAGCAGTTATTTGTTTCATTGTTGTGTAAGACTTTAATATTGATATCATCTAAACTGTTCATCATATCCTTTCTCCAGTCAATCTGAAGACACATGACTGTTGCTTTATTTGTCATCTGACTGAATGTTTAGGAAAAACAATTTCCAAATGGTATTTTTCATCTGAGCATTTCTTAAGGTGTAGATTAGTGGGTTTAGCATGGGAATTATCATAGTATAAAATATAGCAACTGCTTTATCAATGGGTAATGTAGCTGCAGGTCTCATGTATACAAATTTGCAGAGCACAAAAAATAAATCCTCCAGTGTAATGTGAGAAACAAAGGTAGACAGGGCTTTGCGCCTTTCTTCTGCACCGTGGATTCTTAGGGAGTAAAGTATGACCAGGTGGAGACAAGCAGTAGGAGGAAGTTTAACAGACAGATCAAGCCACTGTTAGCAGCAACAAAAAGCCCCAGAATGTTTATGTCAACACAGGCTAGATCGATCAAAGGGTTCAGATCACACTTACAGTGGTCTATGACATTAGGGCCACAGAAAGGTTATACAATAATGAAACGAATTTGTATACCTCCAAGAAGAAAACCTCCAACGCATGATACTCCCCTGATGATATTACAGAGTCACCTGTTCATGATGGTTGCATAGTGCAGGGGTTTACAGATGGCTACATAGAAATCGTAAGCCATCACAGTAAGCAAGATGACTTCAGCTCCTCCAAAGAAATGTTCTGCAAAAACTTGAGTCATGCATCCATTGAATTTAATATATTTCCTTTTATGGAGTGAATCAGCAATCAGTTTATGTGGGTTGACAGAGGAATATCAGGCACCAATAAAAGAGAAATAGGCCAGGAAGTAATACATAGGGGACCCCGACATTAGGCTGTTTGTAATGGTGATTAGAATAAGCAAATTTCTCACCACAGAGAAGACATAGATAACCAGAAACACAAGAAATATGATTTTCTGTATGTGCAGATTCTGTGTGAGCCCCAGGAGGACAAACTCGGTCACTAATTTCCATCTAGTTTATGGGATAGTCAATTACATTTCCTATACAAAACTGATAAAACCTCATGTTTATATAATTTCTGTATTCTAATATTTAATAACTTTGCTTCTCTTAACTAATGATGTATAATAATATTTTCTTTTAATATTGCAGAAAGAGTTCTATATATTTATGATTATTTGAGACCATTGAATTGACTTCTCAGTGAAGATAGCTGAAGAGATTATCAACATAAACAATGTTTGTTTACAAAAATACTAGGCAATCTCAACTCTGCTTAGCAATTTAAGATAAATCAAAGCATAAAAGAAGTTCAGTTTATACTTATAGAGACAGTTATATGCCCAATGTGTAATAAGGTGTTTAGTAATTTAGTTTATTAGCCATCGGTGTGAAGTTAACTACTCTATGTTTTCTTCATACTAAGTGGACAATCAGGAAATTTAAATAATGATCTGAGTAGAAGAATAGAGATGATTTGTATAATAAAATTCCTTGTACACTAACATCATTAACTGAGCCTTGGCCTTGTTTGAAATAGCCTGACATTCATAGAGCTGTAGAAGATAGATTAGTTCCAATATTAGAATATTATAGTAGCATATTAAATTATTTATGAAATACCAATGTTTTAAACTAAGCCAAAGATTTATGTTTTAGATAATTATATAGACAATGAAAAGCAATAAAGTGGAACAGAAACTGATGCAATGGGTTTAGCAGAAATAGTGCTGAGGCTACAGTGAAATAACACACAGAAATGAATCCATAATACTTAATAAGTCCATGTGTAAAGTCTTAAATAGTCTGTGACAAGTCTGTGTTCCTGCACAGGTTGTTACTAAGTGCTTTATGCACAATGATGATTTTCTTACTTTATGCGATCAGTGTTGTTGTTACGCTTTTGTCACTTCAAAGGAAAGAAATACTTTCTATTTATATAAACAAAAGATTAAATAAAACCACTAAATAGTGTCTGTTGCTAAGAACTATTTAGGAATGGGAGCTGATTCAGTTCTTCATCTATACAAAACAGGTGGTTATTATAATTACTCTACAAATTGTTGTAAGTCCTAGTCTATACTATAACAGAGAAATCATTTCTCCTACCTCAGGTTAGCAGAGAAATTGGCGATATTATAGTACTTAGCTTCTTTTAGTCATTTTTATCTCCCAAATTTTAAAGTATTGTGCAATTCAAGTCATTCAATTGTAATACAAACACTGTCATGTAACATGGTTCACAAACTACTTTAAATATGACTTAATGATTTACTTACTTGCATACCATTTATGAAATAAGTTCTCTTGAGGCAAATTCATAGGCAGGATCATTATCCATTTTCCTCCTTCTCATATATAATTATATAGAAAAGGTTGCAAAACACTGGCAAACACTGTGGAAATGTGCTTCAACAATTCCCAAATACATCAGTTCAAGTATTGTAGACACCAAATGATCATTCATAATCATCTTCTTGTCTCTCAATTTGGGTTCACTTTCTATAATTTCACATACCTTCTTCATCATCTGTATATAAAATGAGAATATGAATGTATTGGATAATTCAGTATGAGAACTGGTTAATCTGAAGGAGCATGTTTGAGAACAAATACAAGGCTGTAATTTATTTTTAAGCATGAATACAGTTATTAGATAAGCATAATTGATAACTTGAGAGCAATATGGAGAAACATTTAACCTTCCAATAAGCGTAAGAGAAATGCCTTTTAGTACTTTGAAAGAAGCCACAGAAATTCATCATTGTTGATGTTTAGATAGAATTTCTGTGTAGTTCAGGCTATAATGGAACTTACTTTGTAGACCAGGTTGGCCATGAACTCAGAGATCTGTTTGTCTCTGCCTCCCAAGTGCTGGGATTAAATATGTGTGCTACCACCATATGACCAGAAGCCACAGAGATTTGTAAAATCCACTAGAACATAACATCACAGTGAATTGTCTGTGTTTATACTTGGAATAAAAATCTCATATATTTACTCTCTTAATATACATACTTAAAATTTTATTATGTGTTCAAGCTAAACAGTGTGGTCAATCTTATGCATAGCCTTAGTTGTTAAAAGACACATCTCTGTGGAAGCAGAGATAGATATATCTAATTCACCCATTCATCAAAAGGTCTTTTATCATTAATAAGTACAATAATTAAATGCAAATTACTTACCAAATATCTTGAGGAATTATGGTGAGGATGATATATTCTGTGACTTTATTGAAAACCTTGAAAATAAAATCAAACTCCTATATTACAGTATTTACCACATATCAGCACTAATGAAAGATGTAACTCAGCAATTCCAGCGTCAGTGAGCACTGTGATTGTTCAGAGTAAACCTAACCAGGAAAGAAATACTTTTATTATGAAATACTCAAATTATTTGTAGATATCAAATCAATGTGTATTTCATAGTGTCTTTCCTTCCCTCTAAAAACCTAAAGATGTTTCACAGACAGTATGGTGTTTGAATTTGGTATGTGTTCTTTTAATGAACTTTGTAGAGATGATGTTTGATTTCTGATTATGGTCATTCATCCTGAAAGGCCTGGGCTAGCAAAGTTGCAGAAATGTCTCCAAATGATTCACTCTCCTCACAGTGAATCTTGCTGAGGATATGTGACATGGAATGAAACATTTGTATCCTGCATTTAAAGGGTATTTAAAGAAGTTCCCATGAATTTCAATGATCTTGTTATTGTGCTTTCTTTCCCAGGAGTTAACTTCTTTGATGGGAAAGCTCTGTCTTACACTCCAGTCTCTTAAAAGATATTTATGACTCACATACTCTTCAGTAGGGAGTAGTATTCAGCAAGCATAGAAAGAAAGCATGTAGTAGATCCCTTTCTCTAACAATTTGGTTAAAATACTGAGTGTCACGTAAGCAACAGGGTCTTCAATCTAGCATGGACACCATGAATGCATCTTCCCTTGTGATACGTATGACAGGAGCAATAACAGTATTCTTAACAATATGATCCTATTTCTGAAAACTTGGTTAATAACTAATGCAAGGAATGTCTCAAAACTGACAGCTATTTTAATGTAATAACTTCAAAATCCTTTTCTCCCATATCTTTGGTCTTTTGATTAAGTATAAATTTGTTCATTGGAGTGGGCTTTAAACCTCATTAGAATGCAGCTGTTTATTCCCATAAAAGTCATGCCACTATTTTAGAAGCAGGTACACGCTACAAGGTATGCATCTGGGTGAAAACATAAGTTTCTCTGAGCTACAGGTCTGCATAACAATTTCCAAAACCTTATAAACCTGTCAGAAAGGAGGGAATTTCCAGATATGTTCCAGCTTGATTTCTCTATGCCCTATAACCAAGGAGTTTTGTATCTTCAGCAATAAGGCCTTACCAGATGTTTTTGGTGGGCTTCCAAGAACAATGGAAATAAGCTATGTTGTTTTGTTTTTTTTTTTTCCTAGATAAACAATTTATAAGGAAATATCTCATACATGGCACTATCATTTTTATTTATGACTGGTGTAATTATCATTATCCACCATTATAATATCCTTCCATTACAAGTTATTTTTTTTAAAAGTAGCTTATAAAGAAGTAGGTTTTCATATATCTTCTTCTTGCATCTCAATTAAGGTTAACATTCACTCCACCTCTACCTATCACATATTTTTTGCACATATCACTATTCAAGTCTTATTACTAAAGTATTTCTCTAACTCTACTTCATTTTGTGTCAGTTCTATGATCTTTGCTTTTTCATGTCTTTTCCCCTACTCTCTGGCTATTTTTTTTTTTTAAACTTCTTGGGCTCTCTCTATATTCCAAAAAAAACACAAAAGTAATTCAAAACTATAATCTTTATTTTGAGAAAGAATATGTGACATTTTCTTTCCAGACTTAGAATAAAAATATATATCAAATCAATATATATATATATTTCAAGAATTTTACTGCAAAAACCATAACTTCATTTATCTTTAGTAATTGACAGAATTCCCTTGTTTATATCTACTTCATTTTCCTTATCAGTCATTAGCTGATAGACATCTTAGCTATTTCTCTCTCTCAATCTAGTGAAGAGAAGGTCAGTGAACATGAATATGTATGGATCTCTACTCTAGAGCACAAAGTCCTTTGAGAAAATGTCCAGCAGTGATGTGTCTGACACATATGGAACATCTGCTTTTAGCTTTCTGAGGAGCTTTCACACCAATTTCCATAATCGTTGCATAAATTTACATTTCCACTGTAGGCACACAAAGTATATAAAGCTTATATTCTTGATAAAGATAATTCTTATTAGGGTGAGATGAAATTTCAAAATAGAATTAATTTGGCATTTCTCTGATGGCTATGGGTTTTTCCCCGTTTCCTGAAATGTATATTGGTTATTTTTAGTTATTCTTTTAAGAGCTTTCCATTAATTTTTAGATTATTTTGGAGCATTTTTAGTTTTGATATTAAAACTTAATTACATTATTTCTCTCTTTCTCTCCCCCCTTCAAAGCCTCCACATGCCCATACCCACCTTCCTTCAAAATTGTGACTGTTTTTTTCTTATTCTTATTTCATGCATCCTAAACATAACCTAGTCAATCTACTGTAGTCAATTAATATAACCTACATAATGTTTGTTTATATGTTCTCAAGGCTGACCATTTGGGTGAACTTAGTATATATATACTGTATAGGTATATATATTGTATAGGTTAATTCTTATATTCTTATTTTCCTTGTAGTATGCTTGAAAACTAATGATTTTTAAGTCAGCTTCTTATCAATATTCTCTTGAACTTTAGACCTAGAATTATTATGAAGATATTTTGAGATAAAGCCACAGAGGTCTTATTCCTTTCTATATTTGTATCCAATGTCTATGTTGGTTTCTGTCCTTTCTTCTTAATCCCAAGTTACTTATTATTTGATTTTCTCTGGATCTCAGTATTTCTTACTAGGACACACAATCCACATCTAATCTTAAATAATAATCT